>LPNX010772790.1:16921-100059 GCA_001517045.1 Pseudotsuga menziesii | reverse complement strand
TTCCAGTTTATTTTTAGTTTAATCGAACTGCTACTAAGGATTCCAGATTCCTTAGTAGGTGCTCATCAGCACAAGCTAGGGTGAAAACCCTAGCTACAAGATTGATGCCTTCATTTTTCAATCCCATGGGCATCCTACCAAGGCTGGGAAGGAACTGGATCCTTCCTTAGGGTAGATGATTTCGAAGTTGACTTTTGTCAAAATGCCTTTTATCGTTGTATCAACATTTCTCCATACCCCAATGGGTTCAATAATTCCTTGGTCGAATAACTTTAAATATATGCCTAATTCATTTAGTCGAGTCCTACCCAACTGTTCCCATATATCCCACGTCATAATGTTTACTTGGGATCCAAAGTCAAGGACAACTTGTCGAACGTGATATCCTTCGATTTCAAGATCGACAAGTGGATCAACATCATTCTTATCCTTTTGATTTAAACTGCGTATACTCTTAGTTTGTTTATATGTATTGTTTTTGTTCTTAATATTGTACAATATGTCAATGACTTGTGCCGCCGACTTATCTTTATGTATTAAGTTCAATAGTTCATGAAGTGTGTTCTGATTGTCATCGAATGCTTCTTGTCTAGCAAATTCCCAAAATATGTTTGATGCATCGTTATAAAAAAAAAAATTCTTTGTAGGATTAGTATATTCATTTTTGTTTTTTATTTTTCTTATTCTTGGATTATCACCTCCAATTTTTCGTTCCTTGTCTAGTTACTATGTGTAGATTCTTTGTGCGAACTACATCACAATTTTGAACACAAGATAAGACATTAAAATTTTCCTTTTTATTAATTTTGTCATGTATGGTAGGACAATCTTCCAATGAGTGATCACCCACACCACAACTAGTACAAAATTTCAGGTCGGTTCTATCTTTATATGGACAGTACACATACCTGTGTCCTTCTTTATAGCAGGTAAAAATTTGGATTGGTCATCATGGTCAATTGTCACGATTTTCAGAGAATATTCCTCGACCTCCAAATCCTCCGTGACTATTGTCGAACCGATGCTCATATCTACGACCTTCATATCGTTGATTTCTTGGTACGTTCTATTCATTGTTCCTTGGGATATTATCATTATTTTGTGCCACGACATTTGTTTGGTAAACTGCCTTATAGTTTTGTCGATTTTTTAGGTTCAAATGGAAGTTAGCTATTGCATGAATATTGACTTCACAGATCACACACCAAGAAGCCTTTCCATTGTTCATGTTGTATGGGAAGTCCTTCGTCATGTGGTCTCTGTGCTCCTAACATCTATCATAGAAACATTTTGTTTGAACAAAATGGATGTCTTGTAGGCTTACATCCTGTCGAAAATTATCCTTGGTATGGCTGACTGCAGAGAATTTTGTGCACCAGATCTCATGACCTTTGAGGTTTACTTCTCTGAAGGATTTCTGCATGATTTCTAGCTGTTCTTCAATTCACACGTTGACAGCAGAGTATGTTGGGTAGTCCTCATCCATCTCGATCTACAGAGCTTTTGTCAGTGCTTCTTCATACGTTTTGAATGTCTCCAGATTTATATGCCGTTAGATATTTTGGGAGATCCTTGCAAGAAACTATTGAATTAATAATTATTCATCAATAAAATATTCTATTTGGCTCAATAGGTCTTTCCATCTTTTGTCATAGTCCTAGACGGTTTCTGAACTGTAGACCTAAGTTTTTTCGCTGCCAGATGAATTGCATCTGGTGTTTTGAAGAATGATAGAAAATATTGTTTAATCTCTGCTTTGGATGCATTATAGGTCATATACCAAGTTAATACTCTCTTTCATAGGGCACCTGTAAACTACGTCATTTGTCTATCTTCACTTGTAACTTGATTGGCCTCCCATGTTGACTCGCAGATGAACCAATGTAGCCTGGGATCTTTGTCACCCTCATAGAGGGGAATGTGTGCTGAACTGTGCCCCATGTTGGAGTCGACTTCTCCTTCGGGAGGTGGCGGTGGTGGAGGTGGTGGTGGGGGTAGTGGGATATTCTGTTGAACTCTTTTTCTAGAGCTAGTCTCGACGAAACCTTCGTTTTTGTTAGATGTTTTGGTTGTGGGTTCTGTTTTGACTTCTTTTGTTGATGTCCAACTATACTAATGTGCCTGTTAATCTGACTGATCTGTGTTTTGTAAAGTTATGTTTGGCAGGGGGGTGCTCCTTCATGTCCGGGGTAGAGTAAGTGGATGCTTCAGTTGGAAGGGTACGCCTGAAGTGTAACCCACTTTCCTTCCTCCGGTAAATGGATCACTAAATTATTGTCATCATTTACTTCATCTTCTAGTTGGCTCCATATACCGAACTCACCAGCTCTTAGTCTCAGGTCCTCCTTGACAATGGCCTGCATTCGGGTACTCGGATTTATCAAAGAAATAGGTCTTACCTCCTACGGTATTTCTAGTTAGAGAGCTTCTTGCTTCTCTATGCACAAATCTTCCTCCATTGCTGACATCTCTTCTTCTACGCCTTCTTCATGTCAGTCATGAGCTGACTGCGGATTATTTTCCTCATGTTCTTTCACCCTGGGAACCATTATTCTTTGGAGCACTATAGCTTGCTCTCGTATCTCCTCCCTCCTTCTCTGCCTCTTCTCCCTTTCTATATTCTGTAAGTCCGATGTACCTTTGTGAGTCATTGTATGCTCAATTTCCTTCTTAGGTCAAATTTTCATTGCCGGTGATGGTATTTTCTCAATTCGACTAGAATCCTTCTAATCTGCCCTGACACATGGCAAGCTACCCCCCCATAGCCTACCCAATGCTTTAGTAATCCTGAATAGTTCTTTCTACTTGCTCAAGAAGTACTTCCACTCCCTTTCTGCAATAAATTTTTCCCATGCTTTCTAATTTTCCACCTAGTTAGTGTTTGATGGCATTTCAGTGAGTAATGGATGAGGTTCGACTATATGTCCTACTCCTCTGTCGATCAGAAATTTGAACAAAAGGGTCGGTAGTGAAAAAAGAAACTGCTCAGTGAAGTTGGTATAGAGTCTTTTTTCAATACTTTCAACTGAAACTCTCTCCTCCACTGCGTTCTCTTCACATAATTCATCTGTGATTTTCTCAAACCACTCTAACAGGTTTGTTCATCCTCCTTGGATTGGTTTCTGAAGAAATTCTTGGTATTTAGTTGCTTCCAGCTTCATCTAATAGTTTTTTTAGCAACTGGGGAGCAGATTCTACAAATTTCTCATGTGTTTCGGTGAAGAATTTCTCCTTCTCTTGAGAAATGGTCAGTCTGTTTCTTCTTGCGTAATTCTGCAAATAGCTTGTGATCTTACACGCCCACCAATTCTTAATCTCTTGCTCTAATATCATCTACGTATGGTCATGTCATCCGTATATGTACTACCAGCAATGGAACCAATGTTGTAATCGCCCAGATCAAATAAGGTTACCAATAATACACATATAGAATCATATATTCATACAGAGACAAGAGACATGAACGTATGATAGAATACATATTATATTAATGAATCACATGAGGGTCCATACATGCACAGAACTGAACCAAGTTCGTATTTGGCTCAACAAACTATTATATATGATTACAAAACAATTATGAATAACTACTTGTCGATTCAGTTAACCGACACAACCTTTGGAGGCCGACCTAATCTCTAATTAGTCGGCTAACTAGTCTAGTTGGCTCACCGACTAGCTCCTCCAACAGGGATGCATTTTCCTTTCATGAAACCCTCATTTAAAACCCTAATTTCTTATATCTATAGGTTCTAGTTTGCGACGGGATTTAAATTGAAACCCACTTTGGAATAATCATAAAACCCCTAAGTCTAAATTTTCATGATCTTCGAACTCCATTTTCCCACCTGACACATGGATTTGTCTCTTAGGGGAAGACGCCCTCCTAGGGAGGAGTGGGTATTTTCATATCCACAAACTAGGTATTACTAGTTTCACCTCCAATCACCTTATATTACACATAAGAATCAATCTGAGTGTCCAATTTCACTTAATTTCATCATTTACCCCTAGATCCAATTTTTCATGGTTAAAACCCTAGGGTAAATTGGGGATTTTTATATGGACACTGGAAATCTCTTAGTAACTATGAAAAATTGGAATTAACAACAATAATAAGAGATATAATCAAGTTTCCATAGGTTATTCACTTTCATTACTTGTTTTTAGGGTCATCTTGGTTATAGGGACGCCCCTTGGGCTTAGTATATTTACTACATTCCAAAGTGTCGGTATCCTTGACTGGTACGACATTTGAGTTCTTTCAGAGGTCTTGGATATCATAGGTCACGAATTTAGTTTCCTTTCCTCTACCACCATGGATAGGATCACCCCATAGGAAAACTACAAGAATCATGATAACATGCATATAACTAAAAAAAGTGGTAAAATGGGTATCCAAATATGTGCTCAGAATGCGCATATCCCATGCACAACAAAATATATGATATTAGTCCCTCAATGAATGGGACTGTCCACTAACCAACTGGCATTGTTTTCGATATATGTGATAATGGAAAGATGATGATACTACACTGTACTATAAAAACACATTATACAACATGACGAGAACCCTCAAGAATTCTCATTTTTTATAGGCTACACTAAGCGTTATTTTTTCCCTTCAAACAAAAAGTGGTGCTACCGGTAGCTCGCCCCTTTTTTTGAGGGGGGGTGCTAAAATTTCAAATTTTTGGAAACCCAGACCAGTGAAGATGTAATTAAAACCATAAATCAATTGTTGAATAGAAAAAGTGATCATCCATGGTTTCCTTCATTTTTAATTGAGGTGAAAATCACATCCTGTTTCAAACCGAGTCCTTCACAACCAACACCATTGCAACATAAAATGCCAATTGAATCGAAAAGAGGTGCTATCAAGGGATCCCCTCTCTTCTGTTCGGTTACAAGCACAAACATTTTGAAACCATGCATGTGCAAACAAAATACATTTTCTTTTATGATGATTATGATGGTATTTAGCATCCACTTAATCAAATTTGGTATATAAGACCTTAAGAGAAAAGACAAGATATAAATTATTTCATTTTCTTTAAGATATTAATCCTATGCTCAAAACAATTGAAGAGGAGCATTCCTAGCTCACCATAGTTTTGAGGAGTTAGAAGGTTAGAGAGGTTAGTGTTGTAGAAAATATTATTGAACCATGATCTAATGTGGGTGTATGTAGGCCATTCTAAGAAAAAGTGATTTTCATCTTCAATGCTCATATACTTGCATAGATGGTGAATCCTTCCAGCCCACAATGTTTTTAGGATTTTCCAACACCCATTAAATAAAAATATCTTTCTTTGTTTTTAAATCACCTTAAAACCAAACAAATTTTTTTTGAAAAAGATAGAAATTTTATGAAAAAATATGTTTTTTTTTAATTTAAAATTATATATATATATTAAAAAAAAAATTAAAAATGAAAAAAAAATTAATTTTTTTTAAAATAAAAAAATCAAAATAACAAAAAATAATAAAAAATAATAAAAAAGGTTAACAAAAATCAATCATACAAACATTTGCAACCATCTTATAAAAAAAGGAAAACAACAAACTTTAAACTTATATAAGTTTAAACATGCCAAATAATAAAGGGCGTGAAGTGGGTAGCTGGATGTCGAGCATTGGCCTACCACCCCCTATTTGGCCAAGTGTTTCCCAAGAGGGGACGGTGGGTCGATGCTCTACATCGAGAATCTTACTTCATGAACTTATGGGCGAAGAGGGGGTGGTGGGTCGATGCTCTTACTTCATGACCTTATTAGTCCTTGCCTTTCAGGCTAGTAGAGACTCTATGAATGAGCTTGCCGCCTTTTCTATTAATATGCATAGAAATTCATGTATTTATTTTTGTAAGTATTCAGAACACTATTTTGTTGACCAATGATCACCTTATACCTTTACAACACCATATTGTCCTTCAATCATCAACTTGGAGGTCTTATTTGGCCTCAGATCGAGGCAAAGGGAAAATCCCATGGAAATTTAATCCAATATTTTGCTTAAAACATTGGATAACATATCAAAAATTGGATACATATGGGAAACATGTTGGAAGGTGGTTTAATTTGAATTCTAATGATAACATTACTTCTTCAACATTAAATGTTACATTTAGATATCATATAGTGATCTTGGATTTAAGAGACATCTTTGCATAATCGCATAGTCATTATTCAGCATCCTCACCTGGTGTTTAGGTGTGGTTTTGCATGTTGGCCACCTGTAACAAATTTAATTAGTGCACAACCATAGTTTTGCACTCAATATGTTTATTTGGGTGTTCTTTTCTAGTTCTATCACCGCATCCCCATAGTTTCTCGTGTTATTCATATTATTGTTACCACTCTTCTTTTATCCATCCTAGAGAACTCGTCTTCATTAGCTTGAACAATTCCAAACCCTCTAAAGCAAGATATTCAAGTAGAATCTTGTTGCACTTGGAATGTTCACCTCGACTGTAATTTTCATGGATTTGTCTGCATCGACAACTTTGATTTGGATCATATGCTCACTCTGGTGGTCATAGATGGAGAATTTCCAATCATGAATCAATGCTAACATTGTTATGTTGCATATTCCTTTTCCAAAATATGTGACAAGGTATTGTTTTCTGTATTCTCAATGTTTAACACAATTATACAGTACATTCTATGGCATGCCAATCGAGGAAACTAACAAGAAAATATTTATAGAAATCTCTAATGAAAAAAGAGAGTAAACGTATCAAAAGGCCAGTATTATTGTTAATGGAAGTAAATTCTAGTTTCTATTGATAGAGGTCAAAGATATATTTTTTTCAAATCCATCTAAAAAAAGATACTACTTTTCTAAAACAAGGCAACTTGAGATATAAAGAAAAAACCCTATATAATATTTGTGGTAGAATAATAGCATAAGGGAACAAAATGAAGAAACAACAAAAAAATTCTTCTTACATGTGATACTACTTTTCTGAAACAAAGAAACTTGAGATACAAAGAAAAATCCCTATATAATATTTGTGTTATAATAGTAGCATAAGGGAATAAAATGAAGTAACAATGAAAAAATCCTTCTTACTTGTAATGGCATGGCAGTGAGTCAAGTCGGTTGTCATTCCTTGTTGAAGGAATCCACCTTTGAATAAAACATCAAAGCCATAAGAGGCCAAGTATAATGAGAATATATAAAAATAATGACAAAAGGAAAGAAACAACATCAAGAAAACTCTTACCTTTATCAATTAAATGCACTGAGGAGGCGACTTGTACCTCACATCACACAAATGGTCCACCATTAACGCCTTGTAACCATTCAAGAACCATTCCAACTTGTAGAAATAACTTACAAATGAAACAATCACAACACTATAACATACTCAGGTTCATTAAATAGACATGTTAAATGAAAAGCCACATAATTGGGAGAGTCTAGTTCTCAATATCAGTAGGAACAAAGGAGAGAGCCCCATGGCCCTAAATAGCAAAAAACAGGCATGAATGAGATGGGAAATGGATAAGAAGGGATGATACCAACAATTAAGAGAAATTAATAGGCATGCCACTCATCTAAGGTACTCCGTGGTAGAAGGACAAACATTGTGTCACCAACTACTGCCAATTCCTTGTGTCACCAACTAGTGCCAATGCCTTCATAACAATGGGATGCATGAAAACGTTAGGCAATAGTCCTTCACCAATCATAAAACATTCCACAAAATCCAAAACTGAGCCTGTCTATAACACTTAATAATTAACTCTTCTTCAACCTCTTATTCTACTAGGATGGGGACTGTACCTTCTTTCTATCCATTGACACTATGGACATGGTCTCCTTGTTTCCTTTTTCTGTATCTCATGCAAATTATAGAGCTCTCTTAACACAAAATGAATTGCAATTGAAGCAAACCATGAAGCTGACTGAGGTTCAAAACTTCTCTACGCTCCCACTACACAATGTCATAATTTTGAAAGCATGTTGTCAGGAGATTTTTAGAGGACACTATAAGTGCATTTGTGTGTGTCATTTACATTTATGGGAAGACATGCCGACATTACATACAATTTCCATATCGCTCTAGAAAACTGAAAATCAATCTATCTATGAATATCAGTATGCTTGGTATCGTTGATAAGGTGTGACCTAGCACTGGATTGTCACTCGATGGAGCTATTTTTCTATATTGCTGGGATACTTCAACGCACATTTTGTAAGTAAAGCAATCATTTGTACACATAAACAATCATGCATAAATTATATATAACGCCACATGTTTCACTGGTAAATTTTAGTTATGCACTCGCGATGAAGAGAAGCTGGAACTCGTCCATCACCTCCATCATTATTTATCCTATGCTAAACTGCATCCCATAACTTGTTTTCCTATTCACTTGGAAATGGTCTTAATTTGCTCGAGGTAAACTGCCCTTGCATGGATTTTTTTTGTGATTGCTGAGAGCGTAACTTATGGAAATAATAATCAGACACTAGTTTCCACTTGTCAGTGTGATGGAAAATTGCTATTCACTTTCCCTAACATCGTGTGGCTAGGTGGTCACATTTTATTTTAATGAGGTTTTGATGAATTTTTCAAAACAAAAATTATGAATGCAACTGTCTATGATAAAATTGTTCATCCAACCGATGACGTGGTTGTGCTTCCTTATATTAATTTCTTACAATGTTTAATAACTTTCTTTTCCACATCAATGAATTCACGTTCACAAGACCTATGAACAACTACCTTCATCTACACATCAACAGGTGTCACTTTCGGAAACTGTTGAAAAACCCCGAATGGATCAAACGGTAAGATAATTTTATTATAAGCTTAACTATAAAAAATATTTACCAATACACTATCGTGTACTTAATTATTTGTGTTTAAATAATATCTTTATTTATTTTTAAATCCAACATTTCAGCGATTCATGTTAAAAATTGCAATAACATCAAGGGAATTTAATTTGAATAGCTTGCATCTCTAATTTATTTTTCATTTCTAGTTTTTTGTCATTTCCATAATAACACTACACACATAATAACAATGCCCTAAAAACAAATCCATATCCTTGTCCACCATGATCCTCAACTCCTCGATGCAAAGTTCAATAACTTCTACAATATATATAAGCTCACCATAAGTCTAAGAGGCAATTAACATAATTCTCAAATCTATGAAACACATATGGTAGTTTGAGTTCAAAAAACATTGGTGAATTCATTTTAAATGAATATCTTTTAAGAAAGAAGGGTTCATAAGTTTGGATCTTGCCTCTACCCTTTGTGAGTGCAGAATACAGACCTTCTACAGCTGCTTATAGACAATTTGTTTCTTCAATTCAGCACCATCTATCAATAGATCTATTTTCAATTATTTTCAATTTTCAGTAGTCAACTGCCTTAAGGTAGGGAATTGTTGCCTTTAGCAGCTTCTCTTATTTATTTGGCTATGCCAACTACATAATCAAAATAATGGGTGAGTACCCTTATTTTATGTCAAATTATTCGTGCGGTGTTGCAAACTGGAAGTCTTTATAAGGCAAGAATAGAAATGTTCATATTTTCTAAAATATGTAGATTAATTGTCGTATTGTTTAATTGTCATGTTGTTCATTACTTATACTAAATTTAAAGTTTTAAAAATTGTGGTCATATTACTCATAAGGCAAGAATAGAAATGGACATATTTTCTAAAATATGTAGATTAATTTTCGTATTGTTTAATTGTCATGTAAAATATGTGTGTATTTTTACACAAGATATGAGTTTTGAGATTAGTTCTGGAAGGTCGTTGAATAACCTCATATACCGACATTTTACATCAAAGATGAAACAAAAAAACCATTTTTCAAAAATCTGTCAAAAATGCTTATGTGCCCCTAAAGTTGTATGGTATCAAAGAACCATTGTCGGTTCTCTTGGAAGACTCGTGTATCCTCTAAACAAAACAAGAAATTTTTGCATGAAGGCCTTGGATAAAACAAGACCGAAAATCCATCTATATGTAGGTGTTTTTAGAGAAGAATTGAACTAGTTGTGGGTCTATGAAGGGTCTGTGATAAAAATCATAGGATTCTCTTGAGATAGTCTCTATTATCTTCCAGGTTTCCTGTTCCACCATTAGACCCTTTTTTGATAAACTGTTTTCTTTGGAGTTTCTTTCCCTATACACATGATGACAAGTTATGGGGTCAAAATTTTCCATAAGTTTGCCAACTTCTTCAAATACAGGATTGAGATTTATATTTCTGTACTTTTGAGTTTTATTCACCCAGTTCATAACAATCATTGAATCCCCAAAAATTTGAACATTTCTGCAATTTTTTTCTAAGGCAAAAATGAGTAGAAGATTTAATGCAAAGAGTTTAGAAAAATTATTAGTTCCCATCCCTAAGCCCATTTGGATCTTGAAATGATGAGTTTGAGAGAGGAAAAGGATTTCTCCCACTCCACAAGTAAGGTCTTGAGAGGCTCCATCAAAGAATTCCCATGGAAGGGTGTAGTTTATATGTTCTTCAGTGATGGTACGAATGGTCGGGGAATCCTTAGATTGCAGGAAGTATGACAGAATGTCAATCCCCTGTTTTGCAATTCTATCTGGTGTGGACGCTTTGTCCTGAAAAATAGTTGTGTTTCTAGCAATCTAGATGCCCCAATGTGAAGAAGGGGCAATGCTTTCAGAGAAGAAAAATTATTAGAGTTTGTCCAATATTTCCAGGCATCTTCCATATTTTGACCATTCCAGACCAGATTTGTGTTAAGCAAGCCTTGAGTAGCAGTCCAAATTTGAGCTGTGAAAGAGAAGGAGATGAATAAGTGGGTTATGTTTTCATCCCCATATTTTCATAATGGGGATGAATAAGTGGGTTATGCCTTCGAAGGAGCATTTTTTCATTCTATCCTAGGTTGGAATTTTAATTTCCAGTGCACAACACATGAATAATTTTGATTTAAGAGGGCAGTTGAGTTTCCACAAACCTTTCTGCCACCACAGGGGGTCTAGTGATGGAACTTAGATTTTTATACCCTATATTTGGGGTGTAGATACCATGGGCTGTGTTATCCCAGATGAGTTCGTCTAGGGAGTCGGTGAGCTTGATATGGGATGCTTTGAGTGAATTTGTGTATCTAATCCAATCTACAATTAGGTGGGATGGAAGTTCCAGGTCTCTATCCCCCTTCCATCCTTGCTTCCAGAAATTTGTGGATCCTGGATCCTCTATATGATTGAGGTGGTAGTACCCTTTCTGTTTTAGGTGATGGATGAGTTGTTGAGGAAGGATATGGAGATTTTGACTTCCATCCGAGGGGTTCATGTCTATACGTAACTGAGAGTCATTACCTATTTTTTAGGAAAGCCTATTTTTTATAACAAGAAAAAAATTACAGATGGATTTCCAAATAAGAGTGCCCAGAGAAGGATTTAGGAAAGTAGAGTTCCTAATCCAGTCAAGGATGAAATAAGGGGAAATGTACTTTTTACAAACAACCTCGGTCCAGAGACTATGTGTGGAAACGAGTCTCCAGCTTTCTTTTGTAGCTAGGGATTTTGTGAAAAACTGGATATTTTTAAGGCCCCATCCACCCAGATATTTGGGCCTTTCAATCTGATCCCATTTCACCCAAGGGAGGAAAAAACTCTCGTTCTTTTCGGACCAAAGAAATATGGAACAATTTTTCCTCAACTTTTCTCATATGTCCTTTAGAATCCAAGAAAGAGACATAAAATAAACTGGGATGGATTCAAGAACCGATTTGACCAAGACTAATATTCCTTCCCTTGAGAACCATCTGTTGCACCAGTTATTGATCCTTCTTTCCAGTTTAGCCAACATCTAGTTCCAATCTTCCTTTCTGTAGTTGTTCAGTTTTAGCTTGAATCCCAAGTATTTTGAGCCATCCTCCAAAGGGGAGATGGTGAAAGGGAAAATATTTGAGTAACTTGGTAGTTTTGTTTCTTCCATGTTGAAGGGGGAGAGGAGGGTGTATTTTCACTCATTCAACCTCATTCTTGTGGTTGTGTTGATAAGTTGCAATATTTTTGATAACTTAATTGCATCTTGATTGATCCATCACAAAATATAAGGATGTCATCCACAAAGAGAAGATGAGTTATGTTTAGGTTGATTTCCAATCTGATCCCTGTGAAAATACCTCTTTTTTTTTCCATCAGTCAGGGCTCAGCTAAGACCTTTAGCCACCAATAGAAAAAGAATAGGGGAAAGATGGGATCCTTTCCTAAGCCCTCTCTCCAAGGTAAAGAAGGGGGAGGCTGATCCATTTATGACGAAAACAAAAGAATATGTGGAAATGCAACAAAAAATCCATTTTATAAAGGTGTAATTAAATCCTATATTGGTTAGGAAAAGTATAACATAGAGCCATATTACCCTGTCAAAATATTTTGAGAGGTCAATATTTAGAATTGCTCCTTTTAACTTATTGATTTTTATGTTGTGAAACCCTTCTTATGCTACTCATATAGCTTTGTGAATCTTCCCATTTTCAAAGAATCCAAATTGTTCCAAAGAGATGATTTTTGAGAGCACCTTTTAGAGTCTTTGAGCAATAATTTTCGTCGCCACCTTACATGTGATGTTGCAGAGGGAGATAGGCCTGAAGTCTTGTAGGGAAACTGGGTTTTATTTTTTTGGAATGAGTGCAATGAAGGTAGAATTTAGGGGAGGGTGCATATTCCCATTTACCCAAGATTCTTCTACTAATTGGAGTAAATCAGGCCTTATTGTGTCATAAAGAGCCCTGGTATTTTTTCTGGCCCTAGTATTTTTTCTGGCCATCCATCTGGCCCTGGTATTTTTTCCTTTTGGAAACTATGTAGGATTTATTTCAGCTCATCCTTAGAAATCTTTTCCACAAGCTCCAGTTTATCCTCATCTAAAATTGGTCCTAGGAAAAATTGGGAGATTTGTATCACTTCTGCAATCGTTGCCTGGTTTTATGCCTTGAAGAGTGTTTCAAAGTGTGATTTACTGATCCCAGCTAGGTCTTCAAAGGAGGAGTGAAACTCATTATTGTATTTTTTCAACTCCTAAATAGTGTTCCGCATTTTTCTTCAAGTTGCAAAAGACTGGAATAATTTTGTGTTGTCATCCCCGCATTCCATCCAGATGACTCTACTTTTTAATCTCCAAACTTCCTCTCTTTCTTTTAGAACCTTTCTTTTGGTGTATTACAAGATACTTGCATATAGAGTGCCTAACAGTTGTCATCATCATCATCATCATCATCATCATCTTCATTATTTCATACGAGATCAACATGGTGATCACCATTTTTATCATCAACATCATCATGATCATCATCAAAAACAACAACATCATCATCATTATCATCATCATCATCATCATAATCATCATCATCAACATCATCATCATCGTTGTCGCCGTCGTCATCGTCATTAACATCATCATCATCATCATCATCATCATAATCTTCTTGTTCATCATTTCATATGAGATCAACATGGTGATCACCATCATCATCATCGTTGTTGTTGTCATTGTCATCGTCATCATCAACATCATCATCATCACATGACGACGACGATGCAATTACAAAGTCTTTAAATAAAGGAAATAACATGCAACCTTAAATAACTATAAGTAATATTTTCTCTAGAAATTCATCTAGACTTGCATTGCATTGGGTTTCACTATACAATATTCACTGTAAAAAATATTTTATCTAATATTCACTATAACAAATATTTTATCTAGGGAATCTGTTGGGCATGCTTGGGGTTTCGTAAAAAAATAAATATTGGATTTTAATATTGAATTATCATACATTTTATTAATGTCAAAGTTGGGAATTTTTTTTACTATCGCAAACACAATATACCCCATAATCATTAGGAGGCTTGACACAATCATCCTCTTTTGCACTATGATCCTTGCATTGTATATATAGTATAGTTTGGTAGTCACATACACCTACCCACTTGGTGGTAAAATGGTGTGACATAACTGTATTGTTATCCAATAGTACATGACCCATACATTCACCGTGCATGAAGCTTACAAGGAGAATCTCGTGGGTTTTTTCAGAAAGTGTTGACATGCAAAATGGGAATGATATAAATAGATGAGGTTAGATTTTTATTTCAATGTTCAGAAGACCCTGCACTTACAGTCTGCAATTTTTCTATCTCGACACGATTTGTGTATTGGTAGCTGCATGTGATTTCTTCAACAGGGCTTCACAGATTCAGTATGGGTGTGTGAGATTTCTGTTGAAGGTGTTCATGGTGTTCTCTGAAATTAAGTCTCGATGGGTTCTCTGTAATTTCTCTTCACGGGCTGCTAATGGAGTTACTGCACCTTCCATACGACTACCTGCAATGTCTTTGGTATGTAAGTAGGTTAATTGTAAGTAGTTTTATAAAAAAACAAAGGTTATCGAAATTAAAATGACAGGTATAATAAAAATTATGACCATGGTCGAATCTTCTACTCTTATAGGATGCATTCTTGTTGTTGTTCTAGTTTTGGTTAGCGGTTGTATGGCTTTATTTCCGGTAATGCATCCTGGTATTTGATATTGTATCTAGATTCACTCTTTTATAGATGGATTTAACTCTTTAATACGGTGCAGAGTTGGTTTGTAAAACTTCCTTCCCATTAATTGAATAGGGTGGGTCCTCCCTAAAAAATGGAATATGGTGAAGGTTATGTTCTTCTTTCTGGAAGAGAGGGTTATGCGCTTCTTTCTAGAAGAGCTGGGAGTACACACGGTAAATCATGGTGTGCAATGACGACCCTCCATCTATTGTTTAAGAAGCCCTTGTCAAGGCTTAAACAAACTTCTCATTTCAAGGTATCCCTATTTAGGGCTTAGAAGAACCCTTGGTGGCCTATACTATGTACCTGCATCCCTACTTAGGGCCTTATCCAACCCTCGATGGTCTCATTTGGTGTGACAGTAGACTCTCAACAACCCTTTAATATTCATGACAGACCTCTTTAGGGCTATGAGAGACATCGATAGCCCTAATAAGAGTCTTCACATCCGTATTTAGGGATTTATTAGAACTCAACATCTTGATAGGGATATCAAAAACTCTTCTTTGGTGACTTGGTGGCCTATTTAGGTCTTAGTAAAACTTTGGTAGCCTTTCAATGAGAAAACATCAGACTTCTAGGGTTTGATCGCATATTGGTGAGGTCCTCAACACTGGCAGCAGTTCCCCAAGCGAAATTTTGGACAAAGATAAAGAAAATGATTAAATGTATGTTCATCAAGTGAGGGACAAATTCATTTTATATTTCACCATTGAGTAATCCAAGGTGAAAATACCACAAGTTAAGGAGTCAAGAAATAATATAAAAGACTTTATTTAGGGATCTTTTAATTTCAATGTGGGATTTTGACACTTTAAGCATTAGTTGGGGTTTGGAATTTCACATGTATTGACTTCATGTATTATCCAATGGGGTCACTAATACAAATACAATGCCTCATACAAAATGTTAATGTCTATATGGGAAAGTAATATTTAGGTTCCAATTGATTGTTGAGGAAATGAATTCATTAGCAACCAAAGGTTCATAAACTCAATTCTAGTTACGTAAAAATTTGAATACTTGGTTTAAATTCCCAACTACATTAGTAACAAAAATATGAGTGTTTTCTAATGAGATTAAAATTCTGCTGTTTGGGAAGGGAGTAGTGAAGTAAGGACTTCATCTTGTGACCTATATTCTTAAAGGATGGGACTTAATTAAGAATATGTAGGTCATAATGTTATTCCCATGGGAACGTCAATAAAATTTATAGTTGTGTCAACATGATGTCATAGGATGGTGTTTTTATGGAAAAGAGCTCATGGAAGTTAAGTCAACATGATGGTTGTGATTGACATAAGAACAAAATATACACACTAGTAGGGGAATGCACCTCAATCTCATGAGATCCCTAACCATTGATATGAAATAGATTTACGACATGGAATCAATTTGTAGTAAAAATAATCCTTTCATCCATTTAAAGTAAATCACATGACATTGGTCCTTGTGAGTCTAGGCCATCATGGATCCCTCCGAAAGTTAGCAACTCTAAAGATGGTGAAGGGACTAGATTTGGATTCATAAATGAAGGAGATCACCCTTGTCTTGTTGATCAAATCCCTACTTATTATCTATTTAGACCATATCTGTTCACATATAAAAATCATCAAAAACTCACTTTAAAATCAAGCACATCACATTCATGCTTGGAATTAAGCAATTGTATATATAATTAGATAAGAATATGGCATAAATTCTATATTGGTCATCAAAAAGCATGAATGTTTCACATTAAGATGTAAGTGTCAAATGTAAATATATAATATAGTATGGGCTATAAAATAGACAAATTGGAGGTCCATCAAATAATACAAAGAATGGCATGCTATGGAAAGTGGTAATATTTTATTTGATGTTTCCTAAGTGTTTATATGCACATTTAAAATGTAATATAAATTTGCTTAACTAATAAATTTTTGTTTATTTTGGAATACACACACACACACACATATATATATATAACCCATGG
Source organism: Pseudotsuga menziesii (assembly GCA_001517045.1). NCBI lineage: Eukaryota > Viridiplantae > Streptophyta > Pinopsida > Pinales > Pinaceae > Pseudotsuga > Pseudotsuga menziesii. The sequence goes on along the minus strand of LPNX010772790.1, from coordinate 83,508 downwards.
ATACTTCCCCCCAATGGATACTTTCCCACAATATTTGATAGTCTTTATAGTGCACCCCTTGCCCTTAAACCTAGTTGAGCGACCCCTCAAGGCTTATTGTAAGTTAGTTAAATATGTGTGAAACAAACAAAGTTAAAGTGATTTTTTTTCATTTCAATTTACTAATATTTAAAAAAATATATTTAAAGAAAAATAAGTTTGTAACTGTGTTTTTAGAAGGTACAAATAGTAACTAATGGTTATTAGTTAATGAGTTAAAGGTTAGTAGGTTTGAAATACAATTAGAGGGTTTAGTGGCTTAGTGTGTTGGCAATCTATTGGTTAGTAGGTTAGTGTGTTAGTCTTCAAATGGTTAATGGGTTAGAAGGTTATCAATTTAGTAATTAGAGAGTTAGAGGTTCAATGATTAGTATGTTATTTGGTTATTGGGTTAGTCACTTAATATTTTAGTGGGCTAATTGTTTGTGGATAACTAGGTCAATGGTTAGCTTTTTAGTGAATTTGGGTGTTATCCATTAGTGTGGTACTGGATGAGATATTTAATGGTTATAGTGGTAATATATTATTGGTTTAGTGGATTAGTGGGTTATGCATTAGGGGTAGTGGTTTAATGAGAGAGTGGATATTGTGTTCATAGGTTATATGGTAGTCAATTGTTTAGTGGATTGGTGGGTTATGTGATGGGGGTTATTTCAGGTCAATTATGACCTATACCATCACATACCTACAAAGACAATAAGATTGGAATAGAAAACGATATCATCAAACTCTTTTCTGAATTTGGAATGATTATTGCAACAAGGGATTCAATCAGAGTATTTTTTTAATGTACATTTGTCCCACCTTGGATTTTGAATCCATATGACTGATATTAGGTGAAATTATGCCCAAAAGTAGAATTTACTGATGTTTAGCCTTCATGTATCCCAAAATTCATCTTAGGGTAATTGTATTGACTATTTACATTGATTTAGCCCTAAAATATGGATGTGAATGAAGATTGAGGTTGTTTTCATGGCCAGACTTGTGGAAAAGTTCCCAAAACCTCTATAACAAGCTAGCTTTCTGTTGTAACTATGCACAAAATGTTGGTTTAGTCAACAAAACTGGACCAGAATTCTTCGTTCATGTCAAGGTCTGAGTTTTGGTCCTTTCCTCATTGTTATGCTGCCCAGAATACACCAAAATCACCTTTGAATGCTTGTGGCCTAAAAATGGCCTCGAAATTTACCCCCTAGATACCCATGCAAATAAATTTTATTTTGATCTTTTATTTTATGTAATTCCTTTTATCTATGTGAACTTGATTTCTTCTATGCATGTTTTGAGGGGAATATAGGGCATTTCCTCCTTGATTATGTCATCAACTAGTCTCTATCAATTCAAGCAGTCATTTGGCATGTCATCAACTGATGTACTTACTTTAGCTTTTAGATTTTACTGTAATCACAAAAGGAGTCAACTCACACACATTTTATTCATGTAATCTATTTCTGGTTGGTAGGATTGCAGTTGGGAGAGGGATGCATACCAGCTATCAAAGCTATGCTTACAAGTTACTAGTAACATTTTTGTTATAGACTGTGGGAATCTACATATATCAATTGTTCATTGTCAATTTGCAATGACCATTAATGGATAAGGGTAGCTCAAATTTATTATTTTAATATTACAGAGCAGTTCAAAGTTCCTCACAATCAGAGTATTTAGGGTTTTTTTATGATTTGAATACTAGAAAATAGCCCAAAAATGGGTGAGTTTTTGTATGAAAGACTCCAAGTCCCATGTGGATATCGAGGATTTTTTTGTATTGAAACCCTTGGACGTCAATGGAAAAAACCACTTATCTTAGTATCTCTCTACTTCTCTGAATTCTGAACCATTTCTCTCTTATGCTACATCAATATGGATCTCTCATATCCTTATCAAGTGGCATCAAAATTCAAGTCAGTCACATGTATTTGGATTGGTGTAATCACCTCTTCCTCTATCCTGATGAAGTCATGTGTTGAGATATTCAAATCAAGACATAGACTGTGACCAACAATTGGCATGTTAAATGATTTCCCTTCTGTACTTTTTCTTAATACTTTTTCCTTTGAGATGGTGCTTTCCACATCAAAATTCCTTCTTGCTATGTATCCCATCATACCATGTCCAATTCACGCATCTAAGTTCTCCATTTTTTTCCACGCAACTGTTCCCTACATTAATAGACCACTTTGGTATTCAGGAATTTCGGTAGAACATCCCAGGGACTGAAACATAACAGTGTCTTTACAAGATACAAAAGACAATTTTAGTATCTTTCAGTGATCACATTCCAACCCATGGCTCATAAAATGACAGTTAGTGTGACTATTAATGTGACTCTGTGTCCTTTCTCAGCATGACTGTGCAAAGTATGTGAATGTTTGTCTCTGCACTATGTGACGGTTAATGTGTTCGTGTGTCCTTTCTCAGCATGACTGTTCAAAGTATGTGACTGTGTGTCCTTTCTCAGCATGACTATGCAAAGTATGACTGTGTGTCTCTTCACTATGTGATTGTGTGTCCTTTCTCAGCAGGATTATGCAAAGTATGTGACTGTGTGTCTCTGCATTATGTGACTGTGTGTCTCGAATTGTATTTATTTAATGTTGGAGCACTATGTATACATTGCAAGGATAAATCATTTTGCAGGCGTAATCCCAATGAACAAGCAAAGAAGGTATTGGATTACACACACACGAGTTTGAAGTTGGTTTGTAAACAGTATACTCATCCTTAACACCAGAGAATAGAAACTGGACTATCAAGCCTCGAACTTGAATACAAAGGATTTTAATCAATATATAATAGAGAATGAGATCAAAAATATTAATTTTCATTGATCATGACTATGCTTCTTTGTCCAACATATATTTAGTAGGTGCAAAAAATTGCTAGATTCTTTATATATTTATTTGGATATCTTTAAGATAGAGAAAAAAGACTTAAGATTTAATTTCACAAAGGATCTCTATGTTGGTGAATCAAGTGGGTTATTAGTCTCTTTATTATAGATCAATAAAAAAAATCCCAATAGAAATTATATCAAATCAAAACTAGACTATCAACCACAACAAACTTATAAGAACCCTAATAATTCAATTTAGATTCACTATAATTTCAGTTGCATCAAACTACTTTATTTCCCAAGTAGATAGCTCTTATCAATTGTATCAAGTTATGGTTTTATTTTCATCAAACTACTTTATATCCCAAGGAGGTAAGTCTTCTCAAGTGCATCAAGTTATGGTTTCACAAGATTGTTGTCCTACGAGTCAAGCATGAAATTGTTTCCTCATATGCAAACATTGAATTTTGTAGCTTTAAATGTCAAAATTGTTTATTAGATAGAACATTTACAAAATATCAAATGTGCAAAACTTTGGAAAAAATCACATACCTCAAGAGATTATAGATCCATGTTGATAACCATAATTTACATGTTTTCTCAGCTTCAATTAGATTCTTAATCATACGAATAAATATGAAAACATGGTTCCCATGAAAGAATAGAAAAATCATCACACAAAAACAAAGCTAGTGAATAAACATTGAATAAAACTCATCTTAAAGTTACAACCACTACATGAAACATTTTCCTCATACGAAGCTAAGGTAAGTCAAAGGGGATTCCCTTAGTGAACATCTCACATAACACGTGCGATCGTGGGATATTAAACAATACCCTCAATTTTCGTAGATATTGACCCAAAATCCATTTTGTTGAAAACCCCTCCCAATGCCTAAAACCTCCCTTCCACCCATTTTATACCTCAATCCTTCTATACCTACCGCTCTAAACCCCTCATCCCAACAATATGTACAATATATTTGTTTGATTTTGACAATTTTAAAACCCACAATATGAACTCATGTGCTATGATATTGGTAAACAAGTGAACCCCTTGTGAGGTAAGTAAGTAAAATACCACTCTACAGATCTCTCTCCACTATTTGAGTATATTTCCAAAGAAAAATAGAACACTATACAAGGATATTTGAACTATTCAGGTATGTATTATGAGTAAAATAGAAATGGATACATCTGAATTGCATTTGGTTTTACAATTATACATTACGCTTGTATCTGGAACCCAATATAGAGATTGTTTCAAGAACATCTTTACAGGATTTTTTTAAAACTTGATGGGAAAGGAACTGAGAAAGAAATTGATCTTCCAAAACGAATCAATCTCTACTAATTCATATGTTTAACCTTGTCATACAATGACATTGACAACCCTTAAATTTTTGTTAATGGAACTGATTAAATTCAAAGCAACCTTACCTTTTCCTTGGGGAACTGTCAAGATGGGATTTTTTAGAGGGGACTTTTTGGAAATTTTTTATACCCAAATCCTGTCACCAGCATGTGATAATATCTCTAACACATTTATTTTCCCTCAATCCCAAACATTGAAGTGAAAAAAGTGCTCTAGATGTTGATCCTACATACAAAACTCTAGCACCACTCTTAACCTTAAGCTTATAAGCGGTACCTTATACAGCACCGCCTGAGTTATGTGGAAGATAGGCTGTGCCATCGCCTTTCACCTTTATTTTTGGCATGGTTCTCACCTTGCACTGCTCTGTCATAAGGGAGTATAAGTGGTGCCCTTGGTAAAAAGTGAAAAAGGAGGTTTCACGAAGCTTCTAGAACAAAAGCTTCGTGTCTAGCCTTATCCCTACTCACTTGGGTCAGTTAAGCTTGAGATCCATGCTTTAGGAATCTCATGGCCACCTCACCCACCTATTTCTCAACCATTCCTATGCCTTTGAGCCCTATAAAACTAGGCTCATACTACATGGTTGAGGGGAGAAGAAAAGAGTAAAGTTATGTTGTTGAATTAACATCCTGGCCTATTCCATTAGAGAGCATAGAGGAGCAAGTTGGAGCTATCGAGGATGAGATGTTAGTCTTGTGAAGGAGTGCATCGACACTAAGGAAAAAAATTTGTAAGCTCTTTCATTCATATATTAATGCAAAGTCGATTTATTTCCCATATATCTATTGTGTTATAATCTCACATGTGTATTATCAGATTCCTTAGTCACTGATATGGATCTATGGATAGTTTTCTGGTATCTTTGATGTTGTCATGTGTTTGATGTTATTTTGTAGATCTTCCATCAAATATATTATTCCAGGAATCCATAGCTTCTAGGGAAAGTCTTCCGACCTAGTTGTGACTCATTTGTTTTGGATCTGAACCATTTATACTAGAGGAACAACTTCTGTCCCTAGAGGGTGTGATATTCTTGACAACAAATTTGGTGACTCTCCTGGGGAGTACAAGATTCAGTTGATCTGATATTCCTCAGTCTTCGAACACTTTTCTGAATCCAAGATCCAGTCTTCAATATTTTCATTCAAATCTACCATCTGACTTAGTGAATGTTTGGTTTGAAATCATCATATCTCTTCATATATGAGTCACCTTGACTTTATATGCTCTGTATTACTGTTGATTCATCAGTTTTAATGTTGTTTTTTCAACTTCTAACTTATTTTTTCTGCTCTCCTTGTGTTCTGGGTTTTTACAAGGAACCGCTCATGTGTAGTGGGAAATAAGCGGTGCCACCTCCTATGTGTAGATAGCAAGAAACGCTGCCACCACCTGTGAGCAGTTAGAAGGAAGCGGTGCCTCCTCAGAACCTCTCTGTTAACAACCCTTTGGAAGTGGTCTCAGGTAGGATTTTTAGTCCATGTTTCATTTCAAAATTTGGTTGTTGTCTTTTGATTTTCTGAGTGTTTTTTGGCTTACTTTTTGATGAAAATGAAGTGTGTATTCTGTAGTCGTTTTGATTGTTATATTCCCTCTACATTCAAAGAGAGTTTATGTTTCTTGCACTGGATTTTGCATTCCTTTCTTTGCTTGAAACCTCTTGCTCTTTTCTATAGATATTATTCATTAGAATTGGGAAATATACATTTCATTTTCATGTATAGGTTTTGGTTTATTTTGGACTTTGAATGCGTGAGTGATCCATGTTGTTTTGAGTCTTTCTTTGCTTGGGGTGATTTTGGTTTCCTTTTGCATGCTAAGTTTTTCAGTACTTGGTAGGAGAGATTGGTTCTTTGTTTCATTGTCTGCTCCAAAGAGAAGTTTTTAGTTTTCTCTCTCCTTTGCTTTATTCGCAAGCATGTTGAACGATTTTCTTCTTGTTTTGTGCTTGATTGTTTGAAGTTCCAGATCTTACTTTCATTAAGAAGAAATATCTATTTTCGACTTTGCATGCATTAGAGTTAGCTTTGTTTGGAAACGTTAGTGAAATCATCTTTCCATTAAGTTTTTATGCATCTTTTTCAAGCATGAAAAGATAGGAAACATTTCTGGTTTATTTATATTACATGTTCTCTAGATCTCTTTTTTAATTTCTTTAAAGATTGTTTGGGGTGCATTGATATTTTACTTTTTTGTTTAAAAAGATAGAATTACATTTGCATTTGGGTGAGCATTTTTTGGAAATAAAAGTAAATTTCTCTCCCTCTCTTAGGTAGAACTTCATTGAAGAGGAAAACTTGCATTATCATATATATCAATGTGCATATTCTTTAATTTCAAGTTTTCTTTCCATGGTTCCACCTAACCGCACAAGATAAAATTAAAGGTAGTACTAGGTTAAAAAATTTAGCAATTTGAGTGTTAGGCTAGCAACATGTTCTGGCGTCGGTAAGTGTGGCAGTTGTTGTTATTTTCTAGGACTGTATCCTGGGGGCTTGCAGTTATTCCATGTACACCTGATATATCGAACGACCTTTCATGTACCCTTGAGGTATATCGAAAGGTACTTCACGTACTCGGTAGTATATCAGAAGGCTCCTGTCGAATGGTTTTGCATTAGACAACGCCACTATGGATTTGAGCTCCGATGTACCTAGAGTATATCAAGAAACCCTTTTAAGAATCCTCAAACCATCTAAGTTATCCTTTTGGCCTGTCCTGTGAGGTTCCTGAATCTTATCCACTCCTTTCACATGTTTTCTTGTTGCTTTTAGTTTTAATAGTGCTTTCTTGTGCATGGTAGTTATGGGGGTTTTCAGAGAGTTTAGAGACGGCATCCCCATCTAGGACTACCACTTAAGAGGTCCCTTTCCAAGGTGTACCTTTTGTATTCCCTCCAAGTGAAGGTATTGGTATTCCCTTTATTGCCACTCTACATCTTCCTGGGTTAACTGTAGGATTAATGGTCTGGCTGTTTAATATGATAGTTCTTATTACACCTAATGTTTTAAATGTCACTTATCCTATGAGAGAGGATCGACCTCAACCTAATCCTACTCCTTCTTCATCGGTTTCAGCTTCGTCCCTTTCTTCTTCTTCGCTTGACCAAATCTCTAAGGTTAGTAGTCAGGTGGATAAGAAGAAGAAAAAAGGGAAGGGTAAGAAGAAGAAGAATAAGAAAGAGAAAAATAAGCAACCATCTGCTCTTGATGGTGCTCGTTCTAAGAGAATGGCTGAAAAACCCAAGTTCCCTTGTAATCTTTGCAAGGAGGACCACCTTCTTAAGGAGTGTCCCGGTCTCTCCCATGTACAAGAAGAGTGGTCTAAAAGGTCCAAACCGTCTATGTCATCAACCTCTGATCATCATGTTAATGATACTCCCTCAACCAGTGACCCATTGGTAAAAGGTTATAAGGGTAAATTCTTGTATCCTTATTTGATATGCAAGGCTATGCATCGTACTTTTATTTGTCCAAGCATGGATGAAGCTTCGTGTTTGTTGGAAAATATTAATGATAATCAACAGGTGATTCCAACAAGTGGTAGTAAGTTATGCCTTGATCCCCCACTGGTTGACCAAGTGATCAATTCAGTTTCATCTATAATTGACCCCACTCTTCCTTCTAAGAGTGAAGTGGTCGAGTCGATGTCATCTCCACTCGATCCCACTCTTTCATCAGAGAGTGTTAAGACTGGAGTAGTCGCTTTGACCAATTCTTCGTCTTGTTCTTCTCTTCTAGTAGAGAGTGAACCAAAACCTGCTGAAGTTTTTATACTTCCTTCTGATTGTTCTCAACAAGAGGATTTTTTTTTGTTTTGACAGAACCGTCTCCAAGTAATGAGGTTATTTCCTTTGACTGGAGTAACCTAATAGAGTCTTGTATTCACTCGAGCGTTCCTTTCCAAATAGTTGTGAATATTACTGCTAGGTGGATGCTTCACACTATTGTTGATGAAGGGGCTTCTATTATTATTCTATCCTCAACTGCTTAGCAATATTTAGGTTCTCCTCAGCTTGTGCCAGCCATTGATCAGATACTGGATTTTAATCAAATACCTACTACACCTTTAGGGATCCTTCCTCATTTTCCTATTACATTAGAAGGGAAAACTGTCTATATTGATATTATGGTGGTCCAAGGTCCTTTAGATGTCAATCTACTCCTTGGACATGATTATGTTTATGCCATGAAGGCTATAGTGTCCACACTCTTTAGAGTTATGCATTTTCCCCATGATGGGAAGATTGTGACCATTGATCAACTTTCCTTCGTTAAACCTTATTATCATGTGACTCCTAGTCATCAGACTTCCCTGAATGTCCCACATGTTATTGTGGCTCTTTCCCCTTCTAGTTATCTTCTTCCCATCATAGGTAAAATGGGGGGTATGGCTCCATCCTTTGGATATCATACTGGAGTTAAGTCGCTAGCTTCTTATCGAAAGGGGAAACCCACTAACCTCTAGACATCATATTGGCTTAGAAATTCATTGTGAGAATAGTTATTTTTCTGTGTCAAGCTTGCTAAAAAATGAAACATGTTGGTGAGCATAGTTCCCTTTCTGTTTCAAGCTCATTAAAAAATGAAACAGAAGCCTATGAGCATAGTTCCCATTCTGTGTTTCGAGCTCGTTAAAAAATGAAATAGGTTGTTTCAAGCAACGTTTACCCTTTTGGTTTCAAGCTTGCATAAAAATGAAACCATGTTTGAGAGAATAGTTCTTCTCCTATGTCAAGCTCGTTAAAAAATGAAACAACACCTGACCATCATGTCATTTTTCTCCAAGCATAGTTACCTTCTATTTCAAGCTTGTGTAAAAATGAAACAGATACCCTTTCCTTGAGTTGAGTCTTCCCTTTAGTATTAGAACTTGAACCTTATTTTCACCTGCCTAATTCTCGTTCTTCCTACCCCCTTAGTGAACATTCTCACATTAGTAACCAGTTTTTTAGGTTGGGTATGGAAGAAGAATAGTCAGACCAAACAAAGCTTGGGGGGCATGTTGATCCCCTATCAACCATGCTAGGGGAAAGCTTCCCTAGTAATCATGTTGGGGGAAAGCTTCCAACATCTGTATATCATGTTAATGGTATTTTTCAAGCATAGTTTACCCATTGGTTTTGATCTTGTGTAAAAATGAAACCAATGTTAGAGCATTCTTCTAACTAATATTCAAGCTCGTTAAAAACAGTAAGATGGTGTTGAGCTTACTTTTCATTTTTCATGATTTGGTTAAAACATGAAAAGTGTTTTGAGCTTAGTTTATTACTTTTTCATGCTCTGGATTCAAATATGAAAAAGTTTAATAGAGTCTCCTTGAAGCTCTTTTCAGACTCCCCAAATATGAAAAGATTGTTGAGTACTTGTCTTCTTCATACTCGTAAAATTATTTGAAGAGTCGTCTCTCCGATGGTAGGTTATCTCTTTTTCGGTTTGGATAGACTATTTACGAAAAAGGAACGCTCCAGCCAATCATGACTAGAAGAGTTCTCTCGAGTATTATTTTACACTTTTTCGAGCCCTAGAGACTAAATCATATGAAAAAGGACCCTTCGGAATTTTATTTCGTCTTCGTCCAGACTCTCTAAACATGAATGATACTGAGTTTTTTTTCATTGGACTGGTTAAACTAAACACTGAGAGACTTGTTTAGGGAATAAACCCCTCCTTTCTCAGGTTCGTAAAATGTATGAGAATGGACTTATCTTCAAATGAGCTTAAATGAGTGTTTGTTACCCTCTTTAGACTCGTAAAAATGAAAAGAGGCTCTCATCAATCATGATGGGGAAATTAAGGGAAGGGAATCATTTTGCATATCAAATGGAAATTGTTTGTCACCTTTGAACATGGAACTTGTCTTCATATCATTCAATCAATTGGGTATTCAGCTGACTTACAAGTCGATCCACTTTCATGAGTCATGTCACTCCTTTGAGTATTTAAAAAGAATGCATTATCCATTGTCATATTGTGTGTCCATCTGTTTCATTCATGCTTCCAAGTCTTTTGTCATGCCGCCCGATGTTCAAAGGAAAAAATAAGTTTACCCCTGCAATTAAAACAACCTTTGTGTCAGTACTTTTGAGTCAGTCCTATGGTTACATTATCTAAAACATTCTATAACTTTGTTCTGAGTTTCATGTCGTCGATGTGGGATTCATCATGGCCCTCCTTCGACGAGACTATTCCTGTCGACATCAGCTCATCTTCCGGGAAATAGTCTTAGAAACAAGTTTAGTACCTTTAAATATGTATGCCTCAATGACAAATCCTCTCACTCTTGACATAGGTTCACATCATTGACCTTTGATCGAAAGATTCCACTAGGTGTTTGACATCAAAACATCTATTCACACTCAGTATATTGTACTAGGGTACCTTGGGAATCATTGACATCAATGGTGATCTCCCTCACACTTGTTAACGGTTCGTATCATTGGACAGTAATCAAGTGGTTTCTACCATGTTTGACTTTAGAACATTGTAATCACATGGATAGAATTGTACTTTGTGGAAGACAAGACGAAGACCCTGGGTATTTGTTAAGCACTCATAGATTTCTCCCCAGGTTGCGATAGAGTATATTGTATGAAGTACCAGCATGGATCCATATTTGTATGGTCGTGGCTATTCTCAAATTTGCGTCTGTATGACATAGATCTGTGTTGTATATCTGGTAGCTATGTCCAAGTTTGATTCCTCTATCACATGGATCTACGTTGTATTCTAGTATCCATGTTTGTTTATTCCTCTCATGTATCTTCCTTGTATTGGTCTGTAGCCATGATGAGGTTACATTTACTCATGAGTCAAAGTATTGATGTATTGTAGATTCCTACTCGATGATACTCTCCGATCAAGATGGCTCTTACCTAGAAGTGATAACTTGATCTATCAAATCTCTCACCAATCATATCCCTCTAGCCTCATGCTTTGGGGGGCATTTTGTTATACCCAAATCCTATCACCAGCATGTGATAAGATCTCTAACACATTTATTTTCCCTCAATCCCAAACATTGAAGTGAAAATAGTGATCTAAATGTTGATCCTACATACAAAACTCCAGCACCGCTCTTACCCTTAAGCTTATAAATGGTACCTTATACAGTACTGCCTCAGTTATGTGGAATACAGGCTATGCCACCACCTTTCACCTTTGTTTTTGGTGTGGTTCTCACCTTGCACTGCTCTATCATAAGGGAGTATAAGTGGTGCCCTTGGTAAAAATTTAGAAAAATGAGGTTTCACGAAGCTTCTAGAACAAAATATTTGTGTCTAGCCTTATCCCTAATCACTTGGGTCAGTTAAGCTCAAGATCCATGCTTTGGGTATCTCATGGCCACCTCACCCACCTATTTCTCAACCATTCCTATCCCTTTGATCCTTATAAAACCAATCTCATACTCCATGGTTGAGGGGAGAAGAAAAGAGTAAAGTTGTGCTGCTGAATTAACATCCTAGTCTAATCCATTAGAGAGCATAGAGGAGCAAGTTGGAGCTATCGGGGATGAGATGTTAGTCTTGTGAAGGAGTGCATTGAGACTAAGGCAAAAATGTTGTAAGCTCTTTCATTCATATATTAATGCAAATTCGATTTCTTTCCCATATATCTGTTTTATTATAATCTCACATGTGTATTATCAGATTCCTTAGTCAATGATATGGATCTATGGATAGCTTTCTAGTATCTTTGATGTTGTCATGTGTTTGATGTATTTTTGTAGGTCCTCCATCAAAGATCTTATTCCAGGCATCCATAGCTTCTAGGGAAAGTATTCCGACCTAGTTGTGACTCATTTTTTCTGTATCTGAACCATTCAGACCAGAGGAACAACTTATATTTGCAGAAGGTGTGATATTCCTGATAACAAAATTGGAACACTTTAGGCCAAGTTCTCATCTATTATCCACCATCTAATATTCATCATGAAGTGGAATTTGTTAGATGGGATCCTGGAACATCCTTATTTTCTATGTTTGAACTGAATTTGTTGGATCTTTGGGGAGTTCTCATCCATGAATTTTTTGAATATGAAAATGAATTGTGGATTAAAAAAGGTCTAGGACTAAACCTTTTACAAATTTTTCATGTGCCCTACTTTTGTAATTTAATCCACATAAGAGTCAAGTGTGAATCCACATGAGAGTCATGGGAGAAAAGTTATGTTATTAGAGCTTAAACCCAATTCAACATACCAATACTAAAGGATAGTGCGGGTTGTAAATATTGGGCATAAGAAAAAAGATGCCAAAAGTGTAAGGTGAAGAGGGTAAACATAGTATGACCTATACTTTGACATGGTAATAAATTAATTAAACTTGACATGCCAGGACATCATTTTGACATGTGGTGCAAGTAGGACAATGACACATGTGAGCATCCACCATATGACTAACTACTAAAAAATATTTCAATTTTAGTTTCTTTATAGGATGTTTATGAATACCTGCCTATGAATCTCTTGTTCCTACCTTGAGGTGTTGAATAAAACCCATGGAACTAAAACCATGATGAATACTGATAAAATAATAACTTTGCACCATTAGTATCAATCCCTTTGGGCTCATGTAATAGGTCTAGTTTAATCTATTGTAATCCAATAAAAAATGGTGGTAGAGGTTATTCTATGCAGTTATTGTGTTACTTTTACATGGAAATGCTTCACTTTAATAGGCAATGAGATCTATTATTTATGTGTATAGCATGTGCCAGGTTTCCTAACTTTAAGAAGGAAAACTTTGAACATGTTGATAGGGTTATTTAGGTTTCTCTTTGTAAAGAGGAAGTGGGAAGTAATACATTTTCTTTAACACTTTATCATCTTGTCTATTTGGAATTATTTTTCTTAGTTTTATAGACATGCACATTCCTTATCTTCCCATTGGAAAAAAATGTTTAGGAAACTGTTTTTAAAAAGTTAAAGGATGTTGAAAAAAACTTCCATATTCAAATTCCATGTAGGGAAATATCTATTCTTGAACCTTAATATAAAATTAACATCCAAGTAATTGATGAACACATAAAGAGTGTGGATACTACCCTAATAGAGTTGGGGGTGACACTTAGCTATGTTGCATATAAATGCAATGTACAGTCATTATTGAGGTTATCTTACACCTCTATCTTTGGATCTGCAACCGGCTTCATAAACATGTTGGTGCAACATATTCCTTCTATAAAGGATGTTGCTACTAAGTAGATAGAGCATATATACACAGGTCCCCAAGACACACCGCTTGTCTGAGCTATGAAAGACTATGACCCTAAAGGCCCCCTCCTTATGGTAAATGTAACTAAATTATATCCAAAATATGATTGCAGTGTTTTTTATTCATTGTACGTGTACTTGGAAAAGGATATTCTCCTGATGATGAAGAGGACATGGCAGTTAAAGAAGTAACTATGTTGTGGGTTTACCAAACTTGATATCGAATTGACTTTAGGCATGTCTGCAGGGAGCAAAATATGAGTGTAGAACATTTATCGAAGGAAGAATTGAATATGAAGGCTGGCCTCATCTCCTTCTCATAACTTTTAGAAGGAGAAATCATTGAGGAAGGCATGCTACAACTCTTTTAAGAGATTTTTTATTTATGTGGCATAGTCTTTTTTGGTTCTTTTGACTATGGAATACATTAGTATCTTTCTTGTTTTAGCTAGGGATATAGATTTTGTTTTCATCCCCTAGGGGTGTGTCTTCTCCACCGTCAATGCCTCCTTGGATAAGTTGTCTAGGATCCTTATGTTCTCCCTGTGGTATTGCTACTTTAGTAATCTTGTTATTGTGGGTTCTATCCCTCCCCCTGGGAAATTTTTTGATACTTATCTCCACTTGCGTCTGGAATGAATTATTGTCAGGAATTATATGTACAAGTTACCTTTCATTCACTATTGAATATCAACGAACACCTCTTTTTATTCTGAAAAAAAAAAAAAGATACAAAATATTATAAAATGATTTGATTCTATATATTGAGATCTGTAAACTGGGTCTTTAATATTTTTGGTGAGGAAACAAAATAAATTTAAAAAGCTAAACCTACAAATTTTGTCAAAAAAGTAGTTTGTATTTTGAGATAAATTATTGGTTGAAGCATTCGCTATGGAACCACTTGATATATATCTCTTGTTAAAGGACTATTTGATGAGCTATTATACTAGGGAATTATTGATATTATTCAAGATAATGATATCACTATTATGTCATGCTTATAAGTCTATCCAAGTTTTTGCTGGTATTTTTCTCTTATTTGCCAATTTTTTTCAGCCATAGTGCAGGTAGAACCAAACATGTATTTGTCAGACCTATCTTCCTCGAGCGAGGATAGTTTAGGAAGTCTAGAGAAAAGTGAGACATTCGATAGGTCTACAAGGGCTAGATCAACTAGATGTTGGATGATCAAAAGAAAATTCAATAAACACATGGATTTTTTTCTCACAGGAGGGCGGTCATGTTCCTATGATGATGAGACAAAAGGAGACATCGAGGTGGCCTTAAGGTACAAACATCTAGTGAAACAATGGGTACCTGGGGATTTTCCTCAATTCCACACTGATTTTTGTGTGAATGAGAGGATATATAGAATTGCACCATCGTCATTACATGGATTGGGGGTGTTTTGCATGGATTGCATAAAGGCCGGTTATGGCAGATGTACATAATTGATGGAGTATGTTGGACCCTCTTACAAATACAATGATTGGATGTGGCTGGTCCAATATACATGAATTATGCATAGATATGGGTTGTTAGAAAATTATTTACAACTGAAGGACAAAGATCAAAATAAAGGAGCAATGTTGTACATTGACAGAAGGCCAAATAAAACTAGGAATATTGCGAGGTTTATAAACAGCACACAACCAGGGTCTACACTTAAGAAAACCAACTACATATTTGATGGGCATGAAGGAAACTGTGTCTTTGTATGTGCCATTCAATCAATAGTTGTTGGGGAAGAGTTGCTTATTAATTACAATTTGAATCAAGTAGATACAAACACGGTTAGTATGGATGTGGTACATCCAACAATTTACCTAACCTTTTATAAATTATTAAAACATATTTAGGATTTTTCGTTAGTAGATAATTATAATTTTTTATTGAATTTCCTATGTTGACTTCATAGGGAGGTGATTGGGGGTGCATCACCCCAGTAGCTGGTGAGAGGAGTACACCATCCTCGAGGAAACAGGTATATGTCAAAATGTTATGCTATTAAATTGTTTTAGTGAGTATTTTGGTTTCGTTAGGTAATTTTTAGTATGTTTTTTATGCAGAGTTCTATCAAGGGAACCTCCCTCATAGTAGATGTTACTAGATCTGCCTCAAGGTGACAGGTATACATCAATGCCATTGTAAAAATTTAATATGTACAAATATATCTGTTGTTATTTTTTTCAATAGTATATTCGTTTGGTTTATATAATCCTATCTATATTTCATGTAGAGTGTTGATCGAGGAAGCCACCTGGTTGTTGATCATACGACTGCAGCCTCAGGGAAACATGTAAACCTGAATGTAATTCTACAATTTAAATCCTTCAAAATTGTACACATATATAACATGTAGCATAATGTTTATTGTGTTAAGTATTTTTTTTGTTTTTATGATTGTGTTCATTATGATAATGTTGTCTACTTTTTTTGCAGGTGGATGATCGGGGCAAGTCCCTGGCTGTTGATCAGACCACATCGTCATCTAGGCATCAGGTAAACCTAGATGTAATTCTAGGGATCTATCATGATAGATTTTTTTGTTAATATAATTTTTTGGCAAAGAAAGCCAAAGTCATTATTTTCTATAGAGGGTGTAAACAATATTACAGTTGATTTCTTGACTAGTATTGAATTGTTTCAGTATTTGGATATAGCTTGTCCATGTGTTTAAATTCCTTCAGAGTCCTTTTTGTTTCAATATATTCCCTACAAATATTTATAACTGATTAATTTTCAATATAGGAAAGCAAGCCAAAGTCATCCGAACAAGGGCTCTTGTAACTTTTGATTTTAACTCTGAAATTTGGTTCTACTTGTATTCTTTTATTAATACGAAATTTAAACATAGCAATAGATAGACTTGTCTTTTCACAACTTGAGAATATTAGGATACATGATGTTGGACATATCATCAAATACGATGTCATGCTCTTCATGCAGGTGTTGTTACTAGTGCAATAACTACTCCTCTTGATGTAATCAAGACCAGATTGATGGTTCAGGTATCCATTTAAGAAGTGATTTAAGCTATAGTCAATTCATAGACAAGAGGCATTTTCTTTTGCAAATAGTAAGATAGGAGAAGCATGATGAAAATGGTAATCTAACTTTTAATCTTGGCATAGGGAACATCAAATCAATACAAGGGTGTATTTGATTGTGTTCAAAAGATCATGCAAGAAGAAGGATCCTCTTCTTTGACAAAGGTTAGTTTTCTTCTCAATGTTGGCCCACTTGTACTACTTAAAACCCTTTCTCCACATGCATGTCGTTTGCAACCTTTGCATTTATTTTGATTTTGATGGTAAATTTATGCTTGTGGACATGTAAACTAATCCTTGTATGTTTTTTTAATCTATTATATATGGGTGTAGGGTTACCTTAATCTATTGCAAGTATTTTTTTAATACTTTATATAAACACATTTATTTCATCTATTTTCATTAGCCTGTAATAATTTTTATTGCATTACACTAGATCCTATTTTCATTAGCTTATAATAATTTTAATTGTTTCTAGATTTGACCAAATGAAATCCCAAACGTATGATAATTTGAATTTAGAGACATGCAATTTTTGAGCTTGGATTCTAGTTCATTCAAGTCCCTTTTATTTTGGATTCGAAAATATTTCCATTTTTTTATATAAAGTTAAATGGGGATCGTCGGTTTTTCGACCGCATCAAAGTGGCACTTGTCATCGGATATCCATCCAATCCCACAACTATGCTACACTACCGACGCATTAGTCATTGGATATCCGACTGCAAAGAAAAAATTCTTTGGATTTACGGTTCACTCCATAATGAAATCCGACGACCCTGCTAAAATTTCGACGCCTCCAATCCATCGATGATTTGACAAATATTAAGGGGTTTGTTGGATTTCATTATAGAGTGATTCATTGCATATTGGACACCTATGAAGGATTTTTCCTTGATATTCCGATGGGTATAGAGTTCCATTGTCCTTTGGTGTTTCGACAAGAGTTTGTCGGAAATACGACGAGTCATTTTCTTTATCAAAATTGACATGAAATTCCACCGACATTTTAAAAGCAAGGAAATTGTCGAATTGTCGACATCAATATGTCGAAAATTAGACATTTAGGCCATCGAAATTTATGGTCAAATTTACTTATGTATGGTTTCTTCTCCTGTTGGTGAAATCAAAACAATACCATCTCTAGCACCACGTCTAGATTTAGCACCATCGAAATGCATTTTCCAAATGTTACTCGGAGAGAAAGGATGTGGTATAGCTTCTTCCCAATAATTTGTTAATACCATAAAATGTGCAACATCTAAAGCATGCATAGTATCATCAAAAAAAATGGTCAAGAGTTTCTACGTGTTCTATCATGGGTGTATCATTCATTAACTTGATTGAAGCAATCTTAGTAATAGGGATTGTTGCATACGTGAGATTTAACTAAATGCTACCCCCTAGTTTTGTTTCCCATTCTCTAGATAAGAGAATACCCCGAACATCAGGGACATCAATGAACAAGACATTCATAGTCACCTCGACATATGGATAAGCTTCCAGTTTCATCTTTAAGTTTTCGATCACTCCTTTCGATTCTACAGGTCATGATTGCATGCCACAAACATTTCCAAAGGGTCGGGTTGTGGTTAGCTCTAATTGGTTCATGACCTTATATGGCATTGCATTCACTTCAACCCCAAAATATAACATACAATTATGGAGAATCAACTGGTTTATTTCTAAGGAAACATAGAAAGGAGGATACATGTATCCTTTGTTCATTACACTTTGGATCATGACAGGGGGATCCTTAGTTTTCTTGGGCATGAGTTTTGATATGATTGTTTTAGGTTGTATTCCCAAAAATATTATAGCCTTATTACTTATTGAGGGTACCTTTAATAGATATTTTAGAAACACATGAATACTTAGATTATTCAAGAAAGGAGACGTATCAATGTTCAAACCGAATCGGTTTGTCTTATCCTTCTTCTCTACTTCTAACCCTGAAAATTTCATGACCTGAGCCTTAATGAATGGGATTTTTACCAACTTCTTTAGTGATATTGAGACCATTAGATTGAATAGTTTGCTTTCAAGGTCTATATTTATTGGTTCTTGAGACACAATTTTGTACTAAGGTGTATCTCCTTTTAGTATTCTAGCGTTTAGAGGTGGTTTCCACATATTTCCTTTTACAACAATAGGTTTAGGATTTGGGGTAGTTATGACGTATTTATTAGGAGGTGCCACTACCTTATTTGTTTGAGTATCTTATTGTTGGTTGTTTCCTTTGATTTGATTAGGAGTCTTAGTTCTTGTTATAGGAGTTCCTTCATTACGATGAGGCATTCTACTAATTAGTGGCTTCTTAGGTTTGGTAGACATATTATTAATTTTATTAGGGACAACTTTAGATTGAGACCAAGTGATCACATAACTTCTATTTCCAACTTCTTTTACCCTAAGAGGTTTCATTTGTTCATACTAGAAATGAGGACCATCAAACTCTAGACCATCTTCTTTACATTGTTGGGATAAAAGGGAGAAGGTTGAGACCATTTCACTCATTGTGGTTGTAAATTTCTCAGGAAGCACATATTTAGGATTGAATTATTCATAAAAATCCATGTCTTCTAATAAGGGATTTTCAATATTATAATATTGGGTAGGTACCTCAGAGGAGTCATGTTATGGAGTCTCTAGGTGAATGAATTGTCGTGTTCACTAAAAAT
The DNA here is from genome assembly GCA_001517045.1 of Pseudotsuga menziesii. NCBI lineage: Eukaryota > Viridiplantae > Streptophyta > Pinopsida > Pinales > Pinaceae > Pseudotsuga > Pseudotsuga menziesii. The sequence goes on along the minus strand of LPNX010772790.1, from coordinate 64,305 downwards.
AAATGTCATAGGAGAGATGATAAATAACATAGTCATTGCGTGTATTTAACAAATTGAAAATGCAATCACTAGAAGTAAACCGGATATGATATGAATGAAAAAATAAAAATGAAAAGAACTCATAGACACTGAAGGTAGGTAAGCCTTTACAACCCAGTGCCAAAAATTTTGGCAGAGAATGGGAGTAGATCTTAAAATAAATGTCGAACCAAGATAGGCCTCTACCTCCCCAACAACGGCACCAAAAATGTTATCACGAATCTTGTAGTTTCCTCGTAGAGTAATCCTATACATGATGGTAGAGGGGTCAGGAAACCAAATTCATGACCTATGAATACCCCACCCCCTAGACAACGGATGGTTGTCACGCCCGTTAGGATATCCTTCACTTTATGTTGGACACAATGGCCACACTGAAGGGGGGGGTGAATCAATGTGTGAGAAATTTAAATATTTTTATCTTATCTTAATCAATCGATGTATATCAAGAATTATATTACCAATCACATCACCACATTCATCAGTTAAATCAACCATGAGTCATAAGCGCAATAATCACATCAAGAGAGACACAATAATATATGCAATTTAAGCTTTATTTAAGGTAATAGAAGACTACAATTTTCTCTATTACAATCAACACCAATTAATGAAAAGAGCACCAACTCTTGAAACATGATCCAACTTGGTTTTCTTAGCTCCAACTAAGAAAGGGTTAAGGAGTCCAATCCTCAAGTGAAAGATTCTACTTGCATCAATCTTTGCTCATGTACCTCTACACAATAACACCTCAGTTCACAATCCAACTCAATCAATTGTTGCTAATCATCAACCAATTCTGTTGCTGCCATGCCACTTGTCAACTCATAATCATGTCTTCTGTTTTAGGTGTATCACTACCATATCATCATTGTTGGTCAAGTTGCTAATGTACATCATAGTTACTACTGCTCTCACATCTTTCATAAGGTACAAGGAATCATCAACATCATCACAATATATACATCATCATCATTAAGTATTCATCACTATGCATACGCCACTTACTACTTCATTGTTCATACACCACAGTATGCATCACTACTGTATACTTCACTGTATTGGTCATACATCACTGTATAAACTACTACTCATCTCTATCAAACTGTTATCACTTGTTGCACCGAGAGGCTCTTTCTACAACATAAATGAGTGATATGTGTCCATCTGTAACGACGACATGGCACATGTGGGCTCAATAACAATTAATAATTAAATAAATAATAGAAATTAACATGTCGTCTATTTAAAAAATTACAAAACTTATATAAATAATATAAGTTTTTAAATAATTGTCGATTATTTTTTTATAAATAATTGTTATTGAAAAATATGGATTAAGTCATCATTATTAATAATTACATTTTTATAAATTATCAAAATTTTCTTATTAATTTTTCATAAGAGTTGATTCCTTATTATTAATAACACCATGTTTAAAAAATATTTAAATAAAATTCATGTTTCACCTCATTGATAAAATGAAATGAAAGTTACCCGCAATATCACTTTCCCTTGGAAGTTGACAAATATGGAAACGAAAACAAAAACACGTGATATCGTATTTTCCACAATATACCTAAAATCCATACATTAAAACTTTTATTCTTTAATTTCATATATTAAATAGCAATGCAAATAATGAATAACATTTCGTGTAAAATATTCTTTGAGCATTGGGCCAAATGAAAAAATTACTTCCTGGAAAATTGGGTTGAAGTTCACAAGAAAATGGGGACTGAGAGGTCCATTCTGTTATAAATTCATTTCATCCTTGAACGATGGTTTTGTTTATCGTTTCTAGATTGAAAACAGGTCTAGATATCTTGAAGTTCGTAAATAGTAAAATATAAAGTATTATGAATCACCTTATGGAGATATGACAATACAAAGATTTTCTTTAAGATTATTTATTTTTCCTTGTTTCCAGAAAATACAATAAAGGAGGACGGGAAGATGTTGGATGACCTACTCCAATGAGCCGAGAACTATTCAATGCATACCAAAATGATATTTTGTTTGAAATGGGAAAGGAAGCGTAAGGTGACAAATAAGCAAGAATTTTTTTTTGCACGAAAGAGGCACATTCTACAGTCCAATAGGGGAGATATGTGTAACTCCTTCGGTGCTCACCCTAAAATTGACATGTGTCCTTTATAAAAAAGAATAAATTATTATTAAAAATAACATGTCATCTCAAATTAAATTTAAATTATTTAGAAATTCATATATATAAATATATATATATATATATAATTACACAAATTAGATAAATTAAAACCATAAACATTACATTACACACTTCCTTGACATCTCCACTCTAAAAAAAGGGCTTGCACCTCTAGAAATTTGATCCCTCTCGGCTCTTGGTAGATCCCCTTTTAGATGGATCTATATTGGTTTATTTACATCATCCCTCATTATGTAGTGTCAATTTCATCATGGCATACTTCATCATCAAGAGTATATAGGGTAGCATGCATCATTATTATAACAAGTATGCATCATATCATTGAGTATGATCTTACCTTAGTAGTGCATGACATACTTCATCATCAATACACCACATACATACAAAATTGTATATCTGATGTAGATATGACCTTGAAGAACTTCAAACTGTTTATGGAAGAAGATATTATTTGGTCTTATCATAAACCATTGCAGCAATAATCATCACTCTAATTACCACAAACACAGGCTGTGTATGGGATTTTAAGAAAGATCTCAGAATGAAGAAGAGTATTGTATGAATGTACTATGGATGACCTTAAAAATCTTGTAATTGTGTTGTTGATGACCATCATCCAACACCAAAAATAAATAAATAAATAGGACTCCTTCAAAACAACCTCAACCTCTGCAGCAAAAATCATATTGTACATACAAAACTCAGATTATTTAACTCACTCAAGTTCGAACTATATAAACTTCATCATATTCAGGACTATGTATAATATGGACAACCCTTAAAATCCAAAACCAAATTGAGTAAATGTTGAGGATGAACTTCAAATTATGTCCAAAGTAGGAAAGTCAAGCCTCATCACTCTTTAGGTCACTCAACTTTGGAATTCTTAAGTTGTGCATCTCAAGGATGAAGAAACGCTACACACACAGACTTAAACTTCAAACTCAAATTGTGTGGATGACCTTAATTCATAATCAAACTTTGAACTATCTGCAAAAGAACTCAAACTGTGTAAACCTTCTCCTACAAAAATTGAACTGTGGAAACCCTCGACTGCAAAGATTTGGACTGTTTTGTTAACCCCAAAACTTTCATCTCTGTGGAAAATTTGGATGCTTCCTCTACCGAGATATGATTTTTTTTATGTTGAAATAACCATAAAATAAACTTTGGGTAAGGAATCCTCGGTCCACTGTTCACAACCAAATTCTCATGGGTTAGGGAACACTCCTCTTCATTGTTGCTACTGCAACAGTCACCACCAAATAACTTGTGTTGGTACTTCAAACCCTATACAATGGAGGATCCCTAAGCAAGGGAAAACATAAAAATAAGAACCAAAAAAATGTTATCCTCCATCTCCTACAACCACCAAATTTCCTCAGTCATCATCCACCAAAAATTCTCAGTTAACTTGCCTCAGTCCACGAGTTTCCTCTCTCTCATTCATTGGATTATTTTGGAGTAAGTAAATGCTTGTTTTATATCCATTCATGTGTTGACTACTTCATTGGATTAGGGTTGAGTAAAAGGAGAGGTAAGTTGTTTTATTTTTTACTTTATTATTTTATGTTTTGTCACACCTTCTTACCATTCCAAGTCATCTTCAATGGTCATCATAAAATAAGTGTATGCTCCATGGTTATCCACAAACAACTTAGGTCACCACAAATTAGTCAATACATCATAACCAAGTGTGTCCTCCATATTACCATCTAAGGATTACATCAAGCCACTAGGGCTTCCAAGGGCATGCCATTTGCAAGAGAATGCTTCCTCCAAATTTTTTTGGGCTTCAACACATTATGACCACATTTTATATGAAAATATTTGTTCCATTATTATGCAAGAGATCTTCAAGATCCATGTTAGTCAACAAGTACAAGATGGATTCTTCAACAAGTTTGTCATCATCTTCAAGGGTTCAAGGACCATTAATTCATCAAGTGTGTATCCGAGGACTTCTTTAAGGATTCTTCATAAAGTAAGAGGCTTCATGGGATTCTTCAACCACCTTAACCGCACAAGGGGACCTTTAAGGTTCAATATCCATCATGACAACACCTCTAGGGTTTCCAAACCTTCTCATAGGGTACCATGACTCCATCTGAGCATGAATGAACACATAATGGGTCATTAATTCTTCTCCAACCCATATAGGGATTATCCATCATCTACAAATGCTTCAACACCATCTTCGTGGTCTTCAGAATCATCACCAAGGTCTTCAGCATTATCATCAAGGTGGTGGCTCCAACATCCAACCTTGTGGATACAAGGACCTTTTCAACTGGATACAAGGTACTTTAAGGCACACCCCATCACTGTATGGGATCCAATGCATTGGATGTGAGGATAATGGGATCATCCATAGATGTGCACAACAAGAGGGACTTGGTGGCATCAATGAAAACCCGTGGGGACACTCCAAGTCCATGTTGGCATGAATGACAATTTCAATCAACAATCTCCCCCTTTTTCGTTGATGACAACAACTCATGCTCCCCCTACGAGCATGATCCCATTTTGTCTTCATCTCTACCCATTTGGCATCAATGGAAAAGGGTGTCCACATATATGCATATGAAATCATTAATCACTGATCACTGATCATGGCTCCCCCTGTCGGCATGCCATGATCCTAGGATCTGTCTATATGCTTGGAGTAGCCATCCTTTCTTCTTTGAGTTCATCCTCCACCCTTATAAACTCAAGGTCTGATAAGATCTTTGAGAGACATTAATCTTCACTTTCCATTTGGCAGCCATCCTCCCTTCTATGATCAACCTCTCCTATCTGTAATTGCTCGGTCTTCTTCATCCATACTCACTTCTTGGTGTTTGTCCTTTCAACATTTGTTCCTTCATCTTTATTTCTTTCCTTGATTAGTTGTATGAGAAAAATCTCATGGGTTGTTTCCATGTACTCCAATAGTCTTGAGATTTGTTCCCAAATCCACTGCAACTATAATATCTCATCATATGACAATATGCAGCAATGTGACCAACATGGTTGCATGTCCAGCATCTAACTGAGTTGTTGGAGCTTCCAACACTTATTTGATCAGCTTCATTTATCCATACTTGAGAGTGTCCCTGACTATAAGAATTTGTATTGTGATATTCAAATCTTCTTGCAATGGTCTTCTTCCAAGGTTCACTAGTTTTTCTCGCTAATGTGTATGAAGGAATCCTCCTTGGTTGACTTCTTTGACTTGCACATTCTTGGGATTTGTGAACAAACCCACTACATGTGTAGCATCTCAATGTGTGAAAATTAGTATCAATATGCCTGGCTTGGTTACATTTCCATCATCTAACTTTTTCATTTCCAACACTTCTTCTTCCGTAGATTCTACAATCCATAGCACAATAAAAATAACAATAACCGTTAAATCCACTTTCATACCTGGGTTTTGGAGTAGTTTATTTTTTGGGCTTGCTTTGAGGAATAGGCCTAACTCCTTGTTGCATTCTTGAACTTCCAAAGTATTTGTTGTCATGTGCAGGTGCATGGAGAGCATCTTTGGATGATGATGGACCTGCTTCTGGAGTCTTGGGAGATCAAGTGATATCTTCAGATTTTCCTCCCTCCTTCTTGTAACCAAGACCAGCCTTGTCACATGGAGATATTTGGAAATCCAAGATATTATCTAGGACAACTGAACTATCCTTGAACATGAAAAATGCATCATTCTTTTCACCTTTATTGTTGAAACCAGCTACCTCCATTTCCATCCTTTGGAAGGTCTGATCCTTTTCTTCCAACTGATTCTTCAAGATTTCTTCTATCCTTTTGGTTTCCTCCAGCTGATTCTTCAAATAATGATTAGACTTTCTAGTTTCTTCAAGATATTCTGAGTCTTCATCATTCCTTTCTTGTTCTTCCTTTTGACTAATCAATTCAGTCTTTAGTCGTTCGACTTCAACATCCGTGTCTTTCAACTGATCCCGCAGCTCTTTATCCATGTGTTTGAGCTTCACAAGCAATACCCTCATTGTCATGGTCTTATGTTGATATTCATTGAAAAAGTCCATGATTTTCTTTTTGAACTTTGTGAATTCACTATGGTTCAGATTTAATGTGTTCAAGACCCAATTCACTCTGAGATCAATATTTATCAAGGTGAGATGTATCCCCTGTAGAGCCTTTGATATTTATTCATAATATTATGCAAGAACCTTCTCAATTTCATAACAAAATCTATCATTACAATAAAAAGAATCCATACCTTTAGTGGAGTCCACTTCTTTGTTTTCTTCTTCTTGATTGACCTCTTCTGGGGGATTGTCTTCTGATTCATGATCTGTCTTTTCGGTCTCTAGTCTTTCCTTTTGATACTCGCTTTCCAAATTGAACCATAGGTCTTTGACTAATGTGTACTCCCTTACACTTTCTTTCACTGAGATGGAAAGTCAATCCATGATGAACTTCAAGGTCGTAGCATTGTCCTTCTTTGTTTATTTTTGTGCAGCTTCATTTCCCTTCTTTTTTGATGGAGTGGGTGGATTGATCACAATCTCCTAAACGCCAAAATTTTTCAAATATTCCTTCATTTTTCTCCACCAATAGAAATAGTCAATAACATCAAGTACATGCACATCATTGCTTGATGACTCCACTTCTGATTCCATTGTGTCTACGGATCTCCTTCAAGCTTGTAAGGCTTGTGACAAAGGTCAACTCTGATACCAGTTGTTGGACACAATGGCTACACTGTTGTAATCACACAGATCACATAAGGTTACCAATGAAACACATATAGACTCATATATTCATACAGATACAAGAGACATGAACATGTGATAGAATAACCGATTATATTAGTTAATCACATAAGGGTCCATACATAAACAGAACTGAACCAAGTTCTTATCTGGCTCAACAACCTAATATATATGATATACATAACAGTTAGGAATAACTACTTTTCAATTTGGTCAACCAACAAAACCTTTGGAGGCCGACTTAATCTCCGATTAGTCAGCTAACTAGTCTAGTCGACTCACCAACCAGCTCCTCCAACATCTCCCCAAGGAACAAAATCTTTCTTCGTCCTGAAGAAACAGGGGAGGTAACAAAACTCTGTCTGTAGTAGCATTATTCTCTTTTTTCTATCTTCATGGGATGTGCAGTCTAATAGATGGTATTTTCTGTACACATACTTCGACTATGACTTCTGCTGTAATGGCCAGTTGGTGCTGAAATTATGCCCAACTGCGAAGAGCTCTCTGGATATCTATAGTCAAGGTCGTAATGTTGGATAGGGTCGACATATTCTCCTGAATTGAAAGATATAAGATATTATTCATGTCAGGCCCTAGAAATTGGGCTTTTTCATATGCTATGTTCATCAGCCTTTGCATTTGTGGACAGATTGTGTCCATTTTGTCGATGCTAGGAAGAGCTTGGTTCACCCACTGATGAGCTTATTTCTCTAGCTTCTCTAGCTTCGATGTTTCCAATATAATATGATATTGTATTGTGCTCCTCATTGCTTCATCAAGACCCTGTTTATTTTATAGTCTCTTGATATGTTCGTGAGTTTCTTGAACTTGTTGAAATACCTGGCCATAGTGGGTATACCAGCTTTGCAATACTTATTCTGTACTGGTTGACTCCTCCAAATGCTCTTGTAGTACCTTGTGTGCTTCTGAGAATGTTGTGTACTATTGTCTTAATAATATAGATGTTTCTTCCTTTCACTCCTTTTTCTTGGCCTGCAGCTCCACCTAAAGGTTCGACACAACACTTTCTAATAGCGGGTAAGCTCTCTCTAGTGGTTTGTCCACGTCGGTCTCATTTGCTCCTGGTACAACTGTATGAGTCAAATTCCTACATTTGGTAAAGAATTTGACTTGTTCTTCTTTTAGTTTGTCTATTTGTTCTTATTGGCTTTGAATTCTCTTTGTAGCTTCCTAAGTGAGTGCTCCGAATAGCTGACCCAATTCTCCATCTTTTAGTTTTGGTGTGTCGACTACAGTAGTTGACCCTAGTTGATGAAGGTGGATAACCATTGGTATCTGTAGTGTCTGTTGCTGCTCTTTTTTATTATTTTATATTCTTTTTCTCTTATGTTTGGAATGATGGACCACTACTAATCCTGATGCCACTGATGTTGGCTACTACTGGGTTTGATGTTCTTTAGTCGATGGGTTCTCCGTCAATTGGACTTTTGCTGTGGCAGGTTTAGCTTGCTGACTTACATGGGTTGGACTTGTGTTTGTATGTGCTTCCAATGGTGGTGAATATGGTGGTTCTAGATTTGGCGGAGGTTCTGAAGTTGGTGGTGTTGATGGGGGTGATGAGTGATCTGGGGTCACTGGGGTATTTGGGATGCCTTCTGTCGATATAGGATTTTTTGACTTCTAGTTGTGGGTCGGTAGGGTCATCAGATTCGACAAAGTCAAATAGGTTGTCGATGGTTTGGTTGATTTCTAGTGCATCACCCTAATAATCATCCTCTAGGTCTCTTATTTGTTCGTTGGCTCGTGTGAAGGTTGGTGTGAAAGATGAAGTTCGTGCTGCAACAACTTGGGATGTCTTGTTGGGATTTCTAAGAAATGTCGATTGAATGACTCCCACAACTTTTGGCGGCGGTGAGGCTTGGGTGGTTTGTAAGGTGAGGTTCTATCAAGAAGAGCTTGACTCTATGAGTTTATGAGTGGTGGAGGTTTGTTGGGCTTTGAGAAATATGCCTGGCAGCTTATTGATAAATTGTTGGAGGTTGATATCTTTGTCCACTCTCTCTTAAGTGTTTCCAACATTGCACTTTTGCACAAGTCAGCAGGACTGATGTTGGTCGACACTGGCATGTCTCCCTATATTATTTGGGTTGGGGATGGGGGTGGTGGAGTTGAATCTAAATCAATGGTTTCTACTACAAAAGGATTTGTAAGTTTTACCTTTTTATATTTGGCCTACCTTGTCTCTTCTTCGACAAATTGGTTGAACTATTCCTCGACAGAGAATTTGTTTTTGTTAGCTTCTATCAAGATGTCGGTTGCCCTTACATGTAATTAATCCTCATCCTCTGAGTTGTATTGGAGGATAAGATTTCACTTCCCTTTTCCTTTTTCTATACTCTCTAGGCATTTCCAAGACTTGGCAATTTCTACAGCTATTTGTCAGATGTTTTTCTTTGTCAACTGATATTCTAGTTTCTCTGTCTCTGTTTCTTCCTCTTGTTGTTGAGTCTAGGACATGGTGTTTTGTTCTGTCAGTATCATGGCTTGTTGTTATGTTGGTGCATTTTCAATCTGAAGAATATTTTTCTCTTCTATCAGACTGTCTCCTAAAGTGAAGGTACTGATGTGAAGGTGAACTTCATAATCTTCCTCCTTCTCCTGGTCAGTTAGTGGTTTGACAATAGAGAGGTTAATCTATTTTGTGCCCACTGGTATGGTTATATTAGTTTTGGATTGTTGGGCTAGTTCATCGAAAATTTCCTCGACTATTGGATAGTAGTCGAGAGGTTATACGTTTGTTGTGGAATCTTGCAAATGTCATACTGCCGTGTAGTCAAGTTCCAACTGGATGTGTGATGATGGTGGCAGACTTCTTCAGATGTTTTCAGGCATCCTCCATCTGGCTGTTCATACTGTTAGATTTTGAAACCAATTGTCCAAGAATAATTTACCCTCTTCCAAATCCTGCAAAGTTCCACCATTGAGAATGGCTTAAAACGCCACATGTGGAATCTTTTCGGTTCAAGGAAATCTTTATGCCCGACTGGACATAGGTGATACATAGCTATCCATATTAATAGTGACGGGAATCTGATTATTTCCCCTGATTCCTGGCACTTTACACAAATAGATTTGATTATGTCGGCCATGTATTGAGCCCAATAGTATATTTTCCTTGATTCTGCTATGCAGTCGACAACTTCCAGTATGTTGAGTTTTAAATCACATCCTCGCCCTACGACAATCAAGCCTGTGGACATGATTTTGGCCACTACTTTGGGTGTAGAGGCTTTAATCTGACCGATAATCAATCCTTTGTATTTTTTCCCTGTCGTTGTTCCTGTTAGTCTTTCTACTAGTCCTTCTTTGATACCCATAGGAATAGGGTTGACTTTGTTTGAAATCCCAGTTAGTTTTAAGATGGTATCAGCTGATATTTCCATTGGTATATCGAAGTAGAACTTCCCGTTGTGGTATTGGCTGATGATAAATTTAACAATATTCTCTTTTGTCCCTCTGAAACTCACCATGAGGGGTGCATTCATGTATTTCAAGACAGTGCTATGGTTTATTTTATTCCCCTCCTCTTTCATCCTTGATTTACCCCGGTAAGCCCGTTGCTTGATTTTTGCCTAGTGTCGTGCCCATGAATTTTCATGTACTTTTTCTTTTTTGATGTTATCCAACCGTTTCACCAGTGGAATTACAATGGATTCCAACTCTTTTACTTTAGATGTCCTGGCTCTGGTTTGCTTTGGGGCCATGTTGTCGGTTTCTATCTCGACTTCTTTCATGGTTAATTTTCTCTTGAAGGTTTGGTAACTCGATCACTCTAAATCTATGAAACATGGTAAGAATTCTTCGTCTGATGTAGTATTTATAGTTGGAGCAGACGACGATCTTGTCAATGGTGCTATTAATGGCGGATTTGATGGTAAAGGATGCTCTATTTAAGGCTCTTTTAATGTGTTCTAGTTTTGGCGCTCCCTCTGATTGTAGTCATGATGGGTTGATTTGACCTTTTGATCCTCTTGTCGATGTCAAGGGTATGGTCGATATGCGGTATGTCGATGGTGAACATGTCGATTATTTCCAAATGTTAGTTTACTATGTCTGTCGAAATTTCCTATCATTTTGGTTTTCTTTGATTCTTTTGGATTCTAGGTTTTTGTTTTTCTGGTTTTTATAGTTTTTTTGTTAACAGTTATGATAACTGTTTCTTTTTTTTTTCAAAATTTTCAATTGTGGTACCATTTTAGTCGGGCACCGTTTAACAGTTTCTGAAATACTATTCCCTGTAATGTTCTTAGTCGAAATGAACCATTGGAATTGATTTATTTGACAATATAGGGTCCCATCCACTCTGTGTGGAGTTTATTTGGTTTCCCTTTTACCCGAATTTTATACAGTAGTGCAAGATTCCTGACCGATAAGTTTTTGTTTTTAATGTTTCGGTCGTGTCAAGCATTTTGTTGTTGTTTCTAAATTTCCTGGTGTTGTACAACAATTATTCGGTGCTTTTCTAGTTTGGCTAATTGCATTAGTTGGTCCTTCCTTGCTTCCTCGACATTGATGTGTAATATTTCAGCAATTACTGGTGTCTGTTATCGGAAGTGTAAAGGGACGATTGCTTCTTGGCCATAGACTAATTGAAAAGGTGTTTGGTCTGTTGATCGTTTGTATGTTTTCTGTACACCCATAATACTGTAGGAATTTTCTCATTCCAGTCATCGTTTTTGGCGTTGCAGATTTTTGTTAGACCTCTTGTTAGTGTTTTGTTGAATGTTTCTATCACCCCATTCGATTGAGGGTGATAGGTTGTGCTTTGACGGTGCTCGATTTTGAATTGTTATGTTAGTGCTGTAATGGTTTTGTTGATGAAGTGTGAACCCTGATCACTAATTAGGTTTAGTGGGAAGCCAAACCTAGTAATGATATTTTCATAAATGAATTTAGAAGCTACCTCACTAGAGCAATTTTTGACAGGTTCTGCTTCTGCTCATTTAGTTACATATTCTACTGCGGTTATGATGTACCTTGCACCTGTTCTTTTTGTTGGGATTGGAAATGGACCTATAAATTTGATAGCCTATATTTCAAATATTAAGCTTGGGTTTATGGATATCAAGGGAATTTCTGTGCTAGGTAAAGGTCGACCTAGACATTGGCAGCGATCACATTTGCTAACAGACTTCTTACAGTCTTTATAAAGTGTTGACAACCATAATCCTGACTGTTGGATTTTCCTGGAAGTTATATCCAACTGAAATTGTCCTCCTGCCAGTCCATGATTTGCTTCATACATAATGTTTTCTCATTCATGCTCTAAAACACATCGATGAAGTACTTTTTCCATACCCATTTTGTACAAAAATCCGTTGATTAGACTATATGGTGCAGCTTTCATGGCTTGAATTTGTTTCTTCTTAGTGTTCATGCCTTCAAGTGCTTATCCATTCTCTAGAAATTGTGTTATTTCCTCTAATTCTACAGGAACAGGTTCTATTCGGAATAGGTGTGCATCCGTCAAGTCATCTTCGACTCCTGACAGTTCCTCCCCTGTATCGATTCTCGACAAGTGGTCAGGCCCGACATTTAGTCTTCCTGGTCGAACGACAACTTCAAATTTGAATTCTTGGAATAGTAACAACCATCGATAGATTATTCCATGGTGTAGAGGTTTGTTTACCAGATATTTAAGTGTTTGATGGTCAATGTAGAATATGAAAGGGTTAGCCAATAGGTAGTGTTGATACTTTTGGAGTGCAAAGACCATCCCTAATGCCTCCCTTTCTGTTGTTGAGTAGTTGCGTTCTGCCTTATTTAATTTTCTATTGTTGTATATGATTAGATAGTCAATTCCATCTTCACCAGGTTGTGTCAAAATCGCACCTATTTCTAGGCGTGAAGCATCAATATGTACGTGGAATTTGATCGACCAATTTGGGAATCTGAGGATGGGTGCTTTGACTAATTTTCTTTTCAATGTGTCGAATGATGTATCACATTCTTCTGTCCAGTTGAACTCCTTCTCTTCTCTTAACAATTATTCGAGTGGGCATGTCATATCTTAGTAGTGTCGAATGAATTTTCTATAATATCCTATATGACTTAACAATACTCTGACCTGTTTTGGATTCACCGATGGTTTTAAGTCGAGAATTAGTTTTATTTTTACAAAATTGACTTTGATGCCTTCCTTGCAGACAATGTTCCCTAGTAAGATTCCTATAGGGATTAAGAAGATACATTTTTTATATTGAGAGATATATGGATTTGTTGACATCACTCCAACATAATCCTTAACCATTTACAATGTTCTTTTAGCATGGAATAGATCGTCGAGTCATTAAAGTATACTTCCATCGTTTTATAAATGTATTCTTGAAATGTTTTGACAACTATTATTGAAAACACTACAGGTGCATTCTTGAGACCGAATGGCATCACTCTGTAAGCAAATGATCCAAATTTACAGATCAATGTGGTCTTTTTCTGGTATTCTTTGGCTATTGGTAATTGTTTGTACCCTGAAAACCATCTATGAATGAGTAGCATTCGTACCCTGCGACTTCATTTAGGATTTCGTCGATGTAAGGGGTCGAAAATGGATCTGTTAAAGTGACTTTATTTAATTCTCGAAAGTCGACATAGATTCTTAACTTTGTCGGGTCATGCTTTTTCGGTTGGAAGACCATTGGGATTTCCCATTCTGACTGGTCGATGGGGTAAATAATTCCAGCTGTAAGCATATTGTCGATCTCCTTTTTAACTATTTCTTTGTATTTGTGAACCAACTTGTAGGGTATTTTCTTGATAGACCTAGCTTTAGGTTTAATGTCGATCTTCATCTCACCCATTTCTTTTACTAACCCTTTTAGGTCTTTATAGTCTCAAGAAAAGACATCCTGAAATTATTTCAACAAGTCAATGATTTCTGCTGTTTGATCTTTGCTCCAATAATCACCAATTTTTTCCATTTTTTGTTTGTTATAATTAGATATGTCGATTTCTATTGTTTTGAATTTTTCATCCATCCATTTTGGCACCTTGCTTTCGTTAATATGTCAATATCATCTTTGAACTGTGAAAATTTCGCTGGAAAGTTTGTTGTCGTCATCTGGTCAATATCATCTTTGTCGGTCAATACGATTTTAAGTATCGTTCTGACTAGTTTGTCTGTCTCTAGGTGATCAGATTTCCACTGAAATATTTTCCCATGTGTATGTTCATTTTCTAATTGGAGTCTCGTTGGTTCTGGTATTTTGTTTAATCAAATTTTATGACATGCTGCATTTGGTCAGCTATTCTGTGTTGATTTGTTAGTAGTCAGCTGTACAAATTTTTTTATTTGTTTTGTAGCCTCGACTAATTTTTTGTCTTCTGGTATAAAGTTAAAGTCCTTGATAAAATTTTCTCTAAGTTCATTCCATAGGAATGTTTCACCTCGTGCTTCTTCCATTTTATACCATTTTTCTGGTAAATCATCCAATGTTGAGGGAAACAGGTGTGGCCATATACATTCGTCTTTATAACCGAGTATTCTCCATTCTTTTTCACATGTTCTTATGTGGTTTTCTGGATCTTGTCCTTGTGTGAAGACATATATTTTTGCATGTTTAGTTAGTTTCCTACCTCCAAACCTTTCTATGAAGAAATTTGAAGTTGTTGTCCATGTTTGTAACCTCGACTGATGGGTGTCCCACCATCGAGCAGCTTGTCCTGTAAACGTTTCTACTAGGCTTTGAAGTCGGCCATGTTGACCTAGGTTCTTAGAGACTTGTTCTACATGGAGAGCTGGTGACTCTCTCTTTATACCCAAAAAATTGTTTATTATCTATGTTTATTGGTGTCAAAGAGGGGTATTCCCTTATTTTATTTTCAAATATTTTAGGAATAGTAAAAAAAAAGAAGCATTGACGAGTTGGTTTCTTATAGATAGCTTTAATAGTCCAACAACCCCTTGCTTGTGTTTCGTAGTTTTCGATTTCCCAATCATATAATTTGGCATCAGAATTATATCCCACTGAGTCCTAGTTTCCTAGATGAAGTTCGCCATAAATATTAGGTTCAGTATAATCTTCATCATTCTGAATTTGATAGAGTTGTCAAACATCAACTTCCTCGTCTATAGGTTCAGTCTAGGGTTCTCCTTTTGACGAAAAAATGGGGATAATAAATTTCTGTTTGTTCCCTTTTAATTTTATTCTTTCCTTGTCTAATGAAATAGATGCCTTCATTTTTCTACCCCATGGACGTCCTACTAAGGCTGGAAAGGAGCTGGATCCTTCCTTAGGGTTGATGATTTCGAAATCGGCTTTTGTCGAAATGTCTTTTATTGTTGTGTTGACATTTCTCCAAACCCCAATGGGTTCGATTAATCCTTGGTCGGCTAATTTTAAATATATGCCTGATTTGTTCATTCGAGGCCTACCCAACTATTCTCATGTATCCCTTGTCATAATGTTTACTTGGGATCCAAAGTTGAGAACGACTTGTCGAACATGGTATCCTTTGATTTCAATATCGATAAGTGGATCATCATCATTATTATAATTTTTATTTAGACTACATATACTCTTAGTTTGTTTATCTGTATCATTTTTGTTCTTGATATTGTATAATAGATCAATGAATTGTGCTACCGACTTATCTTTATGTATTAAGTTCAATAGTTTGTGAAGTGTGTTCTGTCGATTGTCATCGACATCCTCTTGTCTCGCAAATTCTCAAAACATGTTTGATGCATCATTATACAATTGTTTTTGCTTTGTATGGTTAGGATATTCATTTTTGTTTTTAACTTCGCTTATTCTTGGATTGTCACCTCCAATTTCCGTTCCTTGTCTAGTTACTATGTGTAGATTATTTGTGCGAACTATATCACTCTTTTGAACACAAGACAAGACATTAACATTTTTATTTTTATTAATTTTTTCAAGTATGGTGGGACAATATTCCAATGAGTGGTTGCCCACACCATAGCTAGTACAAAATTTTAGGTCGGTTCTGTCTTTATATGGATAGTCCACATACCGGTGTCCTTCTTTATAGCATGTAAAACATTGAATTGGTCGTCATGGTCGATTGTCACGATTTCCATAGAATCGCCCTCAACCTCCAAATCCTCCACGACGGTTGTTGAATTGACGCTCGTATCTATGAACTTCATATTGTTGATTGCTTGGTTCATTCTGGTCATTGGTCCTTGGGACATTGTCATTGTCCCGAGGCACTGCGTTTGTTTGGTAGACTACCTGATAGTTTTGTCAGTTTTTGAGATTCAAGTGGTAGTCAGCTGTTGCATGACTCTTAACTTCACTTATTGCACACCAAGAAGCTTTTCCATTCTTCATGTGATATGGGAAATCCTTCATCGTATGGTCTCCATGCTCCTGATAGATATCGCAAAAACATTTTGTTTGAACAAAACAGACATCTTGTCAGCTTACATCCTATCAACAATTTCCTTTGGTATGGCCAGCTGTAGAGCATTTCGTGCACCAAATATCCTAAACTTTGAGGTTCAGTTCTCTTAAGTATTTCTGCATGATTTCCAGTTGTTCTTCAGTTTGTGCATTAACACCAGGGTATGTTGGGTAGTTCTCATTCATCTCGACCTGTAGAGATTTTGTCAGTGCTTTTTCATACGTTTTAAATGTCTCCAGACTTATATGTCATCAGATCTTTTGGGATAACCCTACAAGAAACCATTGAATTAATAATTGTTCATCAATAACATAGTCTATTTGGCTGAAGAGGTCTTTCCATCTTTTTTCATAGTCCCAGACAGTTTCTGTCGGTTTCTAAACTATAGACTTAAGTTTTTTCGTTGCCATATGCTTCGCATTTGGTGTTTTGAAGAAGGATAGAAACTATTGCTTGATATTTGCTTTAGATGAATTAGGTGTCCTTTCAGTATAGGTCATATACCAAGTTAATGCTCTCTTTCATAGGGAACCTGTGAACTACGCCATTTTTCTATCTCGGTTTGTAACTTGGTTCGCCTCCCATGTCGACTCGTAGATGAATCAATGTCGCCTAGGGTCTTCGTCACCCTCATAGAGGGGGGAGTGTGTTGAACCATGCCCCATGTCAGCGTCAGATTCTCCTTTGGGAGGTGGCAATGGCAGGGGTGGTGGTGGGGGTAGTGGGATATTCTGTGTATCTTTCTGTTCATAGCTAGTCTCGAAGGAACTTTCATTTTCTTCAGATATTTTGGTTGTCGGTTCTACTTTGACAGCTTGTCGATCAGTTTCGATTTATTCTGTCAATGTCCAACTGCATTGTTCTGCTCATGATTCTGATAGGTCTGTATTTTGTAAAGATGTGTTTGGTAGGGGGTCGCTCCTCCATGTATGGGGTAGAGTAAATGGATACTTCGGTTAGACGGGTATGCCTGAAGTGTAACCCAATTTCCTTCATTTGGTCGATGGATCACTAAATGATTGTCATCATTTACTTCATCGTCTAGTCGGCTCCATATACCAAATTGACCAGCTCTTAGTCTTAGGTCCTCCTCGACAATAGCATGTATGGTCATATCATCTGTATATGTAGTCCCGACAATGAAACCAATGTTGTAATCACACAGATCACATAAGGTTACCAATGATACACATATAGACTCATATATTCATACAGATACAATAGACATGAAGAGGTGATAGAATAAATGTCATAACCCCAAAATTTCATAAAAATTTAAAAATTTTAAGATAACATAAAATGTCTGAATATGCAGTTTACTAACTGCTAGCGGTTAGCGGAAAATGAAACGGTCTAACGTTTAGTATTAATTAGTTTCATATTATGATAACTAATACAACTTTCATTTTCGTAATGTATATGAGATTGACCTGCATTCAGATTTCTTTCAGTTTTACTAATAAGTTTACTTTTTGGCAAATAGGTGAAATCTATCTTTGAAAACTTGGGCTTACTTAGCATTTATGCTAACATAGATGGACTACTATTTCCTACAGGTTTAACAGGTAACGATCGATCAAGTAAGAGTTTAATTCATAAAGTAGCAAGAAGTATATCTGTTGCATGTTAAAATGCTAATAAATAACTGACTATTTAAAATCAAGCTCCGATGAGGTAAAATAACTATCTTTTATTCATGAAAGTATTTCTGTCAAATTTGAAGGTAAGATTTCCAATAGAGTACAATTTTTCTACTTCGCCTCTATCTTACTAGTCATGGAATTTATCAACCTATAGCTTGTATGTGAAATTACTAATCCTCAAGTTATGAACTTTGGTACTTGAATCATTGCTTGTTGCATGAATTATTGTAACTATGTACAATACCACCTTACTTTATAATGTGCCAATATCAATGTTACTTGAATCTTGTAGAAATCTTCTATCTGGAAATTTCCATGACATTGTAAATTAGGTTCTTATAACTAAATACAGCGTCTTAAAATAGAATACTTCCTACAACCATTTTTATAAGTTCAAATCATAGGTAAGCACATTATCATTGTTATTCCTATAATGTATAACCCATGTGCATGGTTTATACCATAGTAAAATTATTATTACCAAGATGCCTCACTCAAAATAAGTCGTAGTGTATTCTAACTATTATGGTAGATTTTACTACCCAGAACTTCTGTTATAAGGTCTATATCAATGAGACATTAAAACAAAAACTCCTATATTCTATTAGAACCAATTACACACTATTGATTTTGTAATTAATAATAAGGTTCATTATTATAGTCATTAGCAAGTCGATCATACAAAACATTATTTGTAAAGGGTTACATTAAGGTTGATCCTTGACATTGTTTATTATCATATTTTTTAAACGCTTTTACTCTATAGTCAAATGACATATGATAGTTACTAGCAATTCTACTAACTTTAAACCATCGATTTCAAAATAATATCGTTTAAGCTTCAATGATATGTAAATATTTTAAGTCGTTTTTCATAGTATCAAACGAATTGTTAATGGAATAGTTTATGCTATGGTCGACCTTGGGATATTACCATGGCAAGGTTTTCATGACCTTACTCTATGGTCAATGACAAGAATCATTGTTAATCATACATCACAGACCTCGATACTATTGAATAAAGTTTATGTTTCCATTTATGAACATATATATCCATTCCAATAGTTGATTGCATAATTGTTTACTAACTATTGCAACAATAATTTGATCATTGAATGCAGATGGACTATAGACTTCGACCCTTGCATGGTTAAAATATTTGGAGGGAACGTGGTCACCTCTTGTCCATGCATTGGCGACTTAAAAAGACCTGGAAAACATATTCACTTGTCATTTGCCTCTGAGGTTTTCATTGGCCTGAAGGCTACTCTTTCTTCCATACAAGATTTCGAAAGGACCATCTGGCTGAAGTTTGATAATTATTATTATAAGCAAATTCCACCAGATGCAAATAATCCTCCCATTTACCCGGTTGATCTTTTACATACATTCTTAGTAAATATTCCAGTACTTGGTTTACTCTTTTAGTCTATCCATCAATTTGAGGATTGAACGAAGTACTAAAATTTAGTGTAGTGTTTAATCCTTTAAACATATATTTCCAAAAGATATCTATAAATTTAGGGTCTCTATCTGAGATTATAACTTTTGGTATCCCATGCAGTGGAAAAATTTGCTTTAGAAAGATATCAACTATGTTTGCAGCTTTATACGTAGTTTTAACAGGTATAAAGTGAGTTGCTTTACTCAATTTGTCAACTACTACCATTATAGAATCATTTAAATTCTAATTTTTAGGTAGTCTAGTAACAAAATCAAGACGAATTATCTCCCATTTCCAGCTAGGAATGGGCAATGGCTGAAGTAATCCAGCAGGGTATTGATGTTCAGTTTTTACCTGCTGACATTCAAAACACCTAGCGATATATTTTGCCAATTCAGTCTCCACGTTTGGCCAAAAATATTCTTTTCTTAACAAAGTTACAGTCTTTTGATAACCTGGATGGCCTGAGTATAGAGTTTTATGGATTTCATCTAAAATTAATAACTTAACTTTAGGTACATTTGGTACATACATTCTATCTTTATACAATAAAAATCCTTTATCATTCAAGCTGTACCCTTTACTTAAACTTTCTGTTGGATTTTTTTTTCGTTTTTGCTTGTAAATTTTGGTAAATTTCATCTTGTTCTAACCCTGCTTTAAGTTGTTCTTCCAGATTTGTTGTATAAGTGTTGATAACTACTGTAAATTTCGGCCTTGCATTTCTACTTAATGCATCAACAAATTTATTTTCTTTCCCTTTAATGTGTTGAATTTTGAAATCATACTCACTTAGAAAAGCTAGCCACCTAGTTTATCTAGCATTCGGATTAGGCTGATCTAACAGATTTTTTAGTCCTTTATCATCGATCATTCGAATAATTTTTCTTCCAATTAAATGATGATGCCACATCTTTAGAGCATGTATAACAACAGCTAATTCCAAATCATAAGTCGCATAATTCTTTTCATGAATTTTTAATTTCCTAGACTCATAAGCAATGACATGCCCTTGATGAGTCAATACTCCACCTAAACCATCATTGCAGGCATCAGTACACACTAAAAATCTTTATTTGGATCAGCTATTCTTAAAATAGGTGCGCTAGTTAATAAAGTTTTTAACTTTTTAAAACTATCCTTGCATTTCTGGTTCTAATCAAATTTATTTCCCTTCTTCTCCAAGGAAGTTATCGGATTTGCAATTCTCGAAAAACCGTCAATGAACCTCCGGTAATAACCGGTAATTCCCATGAAGGATCGAACATCAGTTACATTTTTAGGAACTGGCCACTCTTCAATCGCCTTTATCTTTTCGGGATCCACCGAAATTCCATTCTTAGTCACCACATGTCCTAAGTACTGGATTTATCCTTAAAGAAATCGCATTTACTAAACTTTGCAAGAAGTTGATGATTTCGTAACTCTTGCAAAACAATTTTTAAATGTTCCTTATGTTCTTCTTTATATTTTGAATAGATTAATATTTCGTTGATAAACACAACCACAAACTTGTCTAGATATTTATGCATTACATTGTTCCTTAAACACATAAAAACAGCTGAGGCATTAGTAAGCCCGAATGGCATGACGACAAACTCGTAATGGCCATATCGATTCCCAAAAGTTGTTTTAAAGATGTCTTCATCTTTAATCCTAACTTGGTGATATCCAGACCTTAAATCTATTTTCGAAAACACTGTGGCTCCACGTAGTTGATCAAACAGATCATCTATGCGAGGCAACGGGTATCTATTTTTAATATTCATCTTATTCAACTGACGATAATCTATGCAAAGTCACAGAGTTCCGTCCTTTTTCTTAACGAAGATGGCAGGTGCCCCCCAAGGAGACACACTGGGTCGAATATACTTCTTGTCAATAAGTTCTTTTAATTGTGAATTTAGTTCATTAAGTTCAAGTATGTTCATTCGATAAGGGGCCTTTGAGCTGGGTACTGCACCAGGTACCAGCTCAATGGTAAAATCTAGTTCCCTTTTCAGAGGTAGTCCCAGAATCTCTTGTGGAAATACATCGGTATACTCTTTTAAAATTGGTATATCCTCCAATTTTAATTTATCTGTACTATTTAGATTTTCCTCATTAGTTACTGTTACTGCATAAGCCTTACAACCTTTCTTAATAGCTCTCTTAAGCTGCAAAGTAGAAATATGCCTTATGGTTGTTTTTCTAGGGATTCCCTTTACACTTACTGATTTTCCATCATTATTTATACAAGTAAAGATTTTATCATAACAATTTAAGATCACCCTATGTTGCTCTAACCAATCCATACTGATTAGTATGTCGTAAGAACCAAGAGGTAATACACTAAGCTTTACAAAAGTTTCAAATTGATCCATAACTACTGCACATTTCTTTACAAAACAAGTTACCTTCCTTTTTGCACCAGTGGCTAACTGAACCAACCAAGAACTTTCAAACTTTTCAACATGAAGCTTACATTTTTCTACCAATTTAGGTGAAATATAAGTTAGACTAGCTCCTGGATCAATTAAAATAGCTATAAGGGTTTGGTTTATCTTACCTTCTACTTATACCATGGAATTTTGATATTCTGCTTACTGATTCTCCAAGGTTGCATTGATTCTGGGCATAGTCCTTGCTAAATCTCCAACAGTCATCTCCTCCTGAATTGTATGGATATTACTGACAGACTTTTTCTGATTAGGATAGACTAAGGCATAATGTGGGCCATTATACTCCTAGCACTTTATGGTTTCTTTTCGTTCAAATTTCTTTGTGTAATTACCATGAGTATTAGTATACTCTTTACCCTTTGGATTGTTTTGATTGCTTGGTGAATTATTCTTATTCCCTTGGAAATTCTTGTTAGGAAAATTTCTGGCCTTATTAATTTTAGAATTTCGATTGGGCACAAACTCTTTCTCCTTTTGATCATAATTATTATTATTATTCTTTTTGGCCTTCTAGTTGGCCATGCTCTCCTTTTTTCGGTTCTGTTCATAACAGAAATTGGCTTTCCTCATAGCTTCTTCTAGAGTTTTTGGATTGTCATACTCAATCATATCCTTTATGTGATAAGGTAAACAGCTGAGGAATTGATGTACCTTCGATTTTTCATCTACATGGTATGGCACATACCTAAGAAGACTTAAAAACTTGTTGTTTAAATCTTTCATAGTCATTGTACCTAGTTTAAGCTCATAGAATTCTTTTGCTCTTTCTTCATAGCACTGCTCAGATAAAAAATTATTTTTAAAGTACTTCTTGAAGGTACTCCAATTTATGTTCTTTTCTTTTATTCCTTTCACTCTCTTTAAATCTTGCCACCATATATCAGCTTTCCCTGAAAGATTATAGATATCCATTCTAGCCTTTAATTGATTAGAATAGTTATATATTTGGAAGTACTTCTTCATCCCAGATAACCAGGATTCCGCTTCCTCCCACTTTTAAGTTTCCCCATTGAATGTTGGTGGTTTGATCTTTTTAACCTCTCCAGAAATTTCCTCATAAGTTTTATACTTTCTCTTTTTAGTATAATGGTTGCCATCAGTACTATCACTAGTGTAATGAAAATTACGTTGATCACCAAATACTTCTGAAGATAAGTTGCTTTCATTTTTAGTCTGTTTATCCTTTTTATACTTATGTTGGTAACTTATATCTTCTGAATCAGCTCTTTTACCCCTTCCCTCAGCATGAAATCTTTCTGTTAGGATCTGATTCAGCTCCTCCTGAGCTCTCAGAATCCTCTCATTTTCCTTTTTAACATATTCCATTTCAGATTTTAATTCTTTTACTGTTTGTAAACGTTCTGAGGAATTAGTGGTTATGTATTCTTGTATAGGTTCTCTTTGTAAGTTCTCTTGTTCAGTACAGGGAGATTCCTCTTCCACATATTTCACCAGTCTTTCCATACCTGTTGTTAAACTTAGAAACAAATTTCTCTGTTGAATAACATTAAAAGAAAATACATCAGCAAAATGATTTAATACACTGTTTCATAAAATCAAGCTAGGATTCATCAAGGCTTAGTGTTTGAACCTTGTGCTCTGATACCACATGTCATACCCCCAAAATTTCATAAAAATTTAAAATTTTAAGATAGCATAAAATGTCTGAATACGCATTTTACTAACTGCTAGCGGTTAGTGGAAAATGAAACAGTCTAACGTTTAGTATTAATCAGTTTCATATTATGATAACTAATATAGCTTTCATTTTCGTAATGTATATAAGATTCACTTACATTCATATTTCTTTCAGTTTTACTAATAAGTTTACTTTTTGGCAAGTAGGTGAAATCTATATTTGAAAACTTGGGCTTACTTAGCATTTATGCTAACGCAAATGGACTGCTGGTTCTTACAGGTTTAATAGGTAACAATCGATCAAGCAGGTCTTTAATTCATAAAGTAGCAAGAAGTATATATGTTGGATGTTAAAATGCTAGTAAATAACTGACTATTTAAAAGCAAGCTCTGATGAGGTAAAGTAACTGTCTTTTATTCATGAAAGTATTTCTGTCAAATTTGAAGGTAAGATTTCCAATAGAGTACAAGTTTTCTACTTCACCTCTGTCTTACTAGTCATGGAATTTATCAACCGGTAGCTTGTATGTGAAATTACTAATCCTCAAGTTGTGAACTTTGGCACTTGAATCATTGCTTGCTACATGAATTATTGTAACTATGTACAATACCACCTTACTTTATAATGTGCCAATATCAATGTTACTTGAATCTTGTAGAAATCTTCTATCTGGAAATTTCCATGACATTGTAAATTAGGTTCTTATAACTAGATATAGCGTCTTAAAATAGAATACTTCCTACCACCATTTTTATAAGTTTAAATCATAGGTAAGCACATTATCATTGTTATTCCTATAATGTATAACCCTTGTACATGGTTTATACCATAGTAAAATTATTATTACCAAGATGCCTCACTCAAAATAAGTTGTAGTGTATTCTAACTATTATGGTAGATTTTACTACCTAGAACTTCTATTCTAAGGTCTATATCAATGAGACGTTAAAACAAAAACTCCTATATTCTATTAGAACCAATTACGCACTATTGATTTTGTAACTAATAATAAGGTTCATTATGATAGTCATTAGCAAGTCGATCATACAAAACATTATTTGTAAAGGGTTACATTAAGGTTGATCCTTGACATTGTTTATTGTCATTTTTTTTAAAACGATTTTACTCTATAGTCAAATGACATATGATAGTTACTAGCAATTCTAATAACTTTAAACCATTGATTGCAAAATAATATCGTTTAAGCTTCAATTATATGTAAATATTTTAAGTCATTTTGCATAGTATCAAACGAATTGTTAATGGAATAGTTTATGCTATGGTAGACCTTGGGATATTACCATGGCAAGGTTTTCACGACCTTACTCTATGGTCAACGACAAGAATCATTGTTAATCATACATCACAGACCTCAATACTATTGAATAAAGTTTATGTTTCCATTTATGAAGATATATATCCATTCTAATAGTTGATTGCATAATTGCTTACTAACTATTGCAACAATAATTTGATCATTGAATGCAGATGGACTATAGACTTTGGCCCTTGCATGGTTAAAAGATTTGGTGGGAACATGGTCACCTCTCATCCATGCATTGGCGACTTAAAAATACATGGAAACCCTATTCGCTTGTCATTTGCCTCTGAGGTTTTCGCTGGCCTGCAGGCTGCTTTATGTAGTTTCCATGGCAGCCATGGGAGGCTGTTCCTTTGCTTGCTTGCTCCAAAGCTTTTGTTTGATGTTGTTGTAGTTTCCAAAACTCAGTTTTTGATTTCAAACCTTCATGATTGTGAACCTTACAGCACTAGTGGTTATTTTTTTTTGTGTTTGGCTCTCATCCTGTCCATAACTCAGTCCTGTTCTTCTCGTGGCCTGTCATGAATTTGTGAAGCTTAAGCTCCCTTGTCATTGTTTTTAGTCCATGGTCGGCGTAGGCTGTGGAAACTCCTGTGTGTACATTGCGAAGCTGGTGACAGCCTCTTAGTTGCTCAACAACTCTTCTACTTACAAGTAAATACAAATCGAATCTTAGTATGAGTAAATCCTTTGTTTATTAAATAACACAGTTAGGGTTTAAGCAGTTAGAAGTTGAGAATTTTAATGACTTTCGGTAATGTGCTAAATGTAAGAACCCATGACAGCTCCAAGCTTTGGTGAAAATAAAATGATGGCCGACTTCAGTGGACTTGTGGTCCAACCAGTAAGCCCTAAGTTCAAAATGGGTTTTACCCTACTTGTAAAGAGGTTTGTTGAAGGAGATAAAACAGTGCTTGGAAGCCTGTCTCGGTTTCTAGTTAGTGAAGATATTTTAATATGATGTTTACTTCAGTTTTTACTTGCAAACCCTTGCTATTACGTTGGGTAGTACCGGCCTTCAAGCCGTGTTATGTATTTGGTTTTTAATTTAGGATTCAGCCTTACAGTTTGACATTGTATTACAGTTGGTTTAACACTTAAAGATTTTGTTGAACTTGAGCTCTGTCCCGCGTTGTTACAGTTTCGCTTAACCTGCAAATAATGATACTATGAAATAGGGTTTTTCCTTCTTCAATGGTCAGTGAAGAAATTTACTGTTTAAGATATCTTTTGTAAGTAAATATTATTAATATAAAGACTGTAGCTTAGTCGTAATGTAAAATTTATAATTTTATACTTACTTGGCCAGAATATAATAGCCAGGGTTTATTGGAAATGAAACCCTTGTCTAATTATGTTCTTCAATTAATTTTTACTTAGGCTCTGCTTCTTGTTACTTCAGTTTGGCTATTACAGGTGTGTGGTGGTATATTAACCTGTTAACTGTAAACTTATCTTGCTTGTTTATAAAAGATATTTGTCTTAGGAAAAGACTGTAAACAGTCTAAAGTATGCATTGTAATCTTCTTGTAAATTTTATTTACATAGTTATCAATGTAAATAGATTAAATCTTAAATAAATTAATTTATAATAGATCAATTAAATAATAGGGTTTCGACCCTCAGGTTTTTCCTTCACAGGTTATAATCCTGTTTGTTTAAGTTAATTAGTTCCTAATTATGAAATTCTTAGTTTTATTTAGTTTAATATTAATATTTACATTTATTCCATTTACTATTATGTAGATTATAGTTATTCAGAAACTCTGTAAGAATAGATGGTTAAACTTGGAACTCTGTTTATTTTTCATAAATTAAGGGTTTTTTTTAAATATAACCCTAATTTGGTTTATATTAAGTAATAGATTAAGCTTTAGTTAATAGTTTTTAAAAGATAAGCTGCTTGGTTAACAACTAGGTTATATACTTAGCTATTGATTTCTATAAACTTTTATTTATATTAGTATCTCGTTACTGTAACTCTATTGTAGTTACTATTTATTTTCGTACATTCTATTTAGTTATACTAAGTAACAACAGCAAACACAATGAACCATAACACTGTTTTTCCTAATATTTAAAACATTAAAATAAATTTACTCTACTATCTACAGATACAAGATCCTATCTGCTATTTTCATTCTCTTAAGAATCCTTTCATCCACCTAAAACATTCTAACTGTGCTAGAGTACGACCTGGTTTCCAGGTGGGGAAAAAAACAGTGTAAAAATTTATTTTCAATCTATTTCATTAATTCTCTAAACCAATATCATTTCTATAACAATCTAATAAAAATACTAAATATGGCATTTCATAAACTCTGAACTTTTAACATTCACATAGCAGTCAAACTAAGATTTATTTAATTAACACCGTAAAATAAAATAACATAGAACCTATTGAGGATAGATGACAACAGGTTTAGGAGGCAATTCCTCCCTACCAATCTCCTTGAGAGCGCTCAAACAATGCTTCCTCAAGACCCCCGAGTCTGTTCCTGGTATTCTTGACTGAGAATTGGTGGAGAATGAAAACATTAGAACCCTCTGTCAACTGACTAGTTCAATACCTCATTAAAACACTCTACTCTCAACAGTATAATCTTCAGCTTAAAAACTGCACTAGATCAATAAGCAGTTATCCCCTCAAACACTTTCCAAATTTCCATTGAATTTCTCTGAAGTACATTCGTTCAACCTGAATGATCACTTCTCTAGAATGAGCAGCCTCAGCTCTCTTCAATAGGAATTTTTATAAAGATTTCCTAGGTCTTTTGGGTCAGTTTTTATTAATTGAGCCACCTGCTCTGATTCCACTTTCTTGGGGAATCATGACCCCAAATGTAGGGAGGTTTCCACCTGCAATAGTTGGAAGTAGTTTGAGGATGTTGCCACATGTCAGTTTTCTCTCCACCCAGTCTCCTCCAACAATTTGACCAGTAAACACTCTTTTAACATCTCTCCTAAGCTTTTGTCTCCTCCTTTATTTATTTATAAATAAAATATTCATAATTTACATTAAATATCCTTGACCCTACTGAGTCATCAATTACAACTTAACACAAAATTTAACATATTGTCCTCAAATAATATAATTTTTTTTTTGTTGCAAAATTGGGGTATGTGACATACACACCCCCTTAAATTTTAACATCGTCCTCGATGTTATTTATTCTTCATCCTCATAATTCTCCTAGAACAGAATTGGATACGCATCTCGCATATTACTTTCCAATTCTCTGGTGGATTTCTATGGACTAAGGTGCTTCCATTGCACCTTCACCTGACCAATGGTGCGGTTCCGCAGTGTGATCTCCCTCCGTTCGAGGATACAGTCTGCTTCCACCAGAAAATATCCTTCTAGTTCCACCTGTACATCATTCCAGTTAACAACATGAGTAGCATCATGAACATATCTCTTTAATACAGAAATGTGAAAAACATTATGAACTCTTAAATTCGGTGGTAATGCTAATTGATAAGCTACCTGTCCAATCCTAGACAGTATTTCAAATGGACCACAGTAACAAGGTGCTCATTTGGCACAACTACCAACCTCAGAGAGCTCTTTTTGGGTCTCACCTTGAGGAACACATGTTCACCTACCTGAAACTCCTTTGGAGTTCTTTTAAGGTCTACTTGACTTTTCTTTCGATCTTGCGCAATTTTCAGATTACCTTGTACCTACTTTACAATTTCTTACATTTCTTTCAACAGTTCGAGACCTAATACTAATCTGTCCACTGGATTACTCCAAGAGATAGGAGTGTTACACTTCCTTCCATACAATATTTCGAAAGGACTAAATCTGGCTGAAGTTTGATAATTATTATTATAAGTAAACTCCACCAGATGCAAATAATCCTCCCATTTACCTGGTTGATCTTTTACATACATTCTTAGTAAATCTTCCAATACTTGGTTTACTCTTTCAATCTGTCCATCAGTTTGAGGATGGAACGAAGTACTAAAATTTAGTGTAGTGTTTAATCCTTTAAACAGATATTTCCAAAATTTACCTGTAAATTTAGGGTCTCCATCTGAGATTATAACTTTTGGTATCCCATGCAGTTGGAAAATTTTCTTTAAACAGATATCAACTATGTTTGCAGCTTTATATGTAGTTTTAACAAGTATAAAGTGAGCTGCTTTACTCAATTTGTCAACTACTACCATTATAGAATCATTTAAATTCTGATTTTTAAGCAGTCCAGTAACAAAATCAAGACTAATTATCTCCCATTTCCAGGTAGGAATGGGCAATGGATGAAGTAATCCAGCTAGGTGTTGATGTTCAGTTTTTACCTGCTGACATTCAAAACACCTAGCGATATATTCTGCTAGTTCAGTCTTCATGTTTGGCCAAAAATATTCTTTTCTTAACATAGTTATAGTCTTTTGATAACCTAGATGGCCTGAGTATGGAGTTTTATGGATTTCATCTAAAATTAATAACTTAACTTTAGGTACATTTGGTACATACATTCTATCTTTATACAATAAAAATCCTTTATCATTCAAGCTATACCCTTTACTTAAATTTTCTATTGGATTTTCTTTCATTTTTGCTTGTAAATTTTAGTAAATTAAATCTTATTCTAACCCTGCTTTAAGCTGTTCTTCGAGATCTATTGTATAAGTGTTGATAACTGATGTAAATTTTAGCCTTGCATTTGTACTTAATGCATCAGCAAATTTATTTTCTTTCCCTTTAACGTGCTGAATTTTGAAATCATACTCTCTTAGAAAATCTAGCCACCTAGCTTGTCTAGCATTCAGATTAGGCTGATCTAACAGATATTTGAGTCCTTTATTATCGGTCATTAGAATAAATTTTCTTCCAATTAAATGATGACGCCACATCTTTAGAGCATGTATAACAGCAGCTAATTCCAAATCATAAGTCGCATAATTCTTTTCATGAATTTTTAATTTCCTAGACTCATAAGCAATGAAATGCCCTTCTTGAGTCAATACTTCACCTAAACCATCATTGCAGGCATCAGTACACACTACAAAATCTTTATTTGGATCAGCTATTCTTAAATTAGGTGCATTGGTTAATAAAATTTTTAAAATTTTAAAACTATCCTCGCATTTCTGGTTCCAATCAAATTTATTTTCCTTCTTCTACAAGGAAGTTATCGGATTTGCAATTCTCGAAAAACCTTCAATGAACCTCCAATAATAACCGGTAATTCTCATGAAGGATTGAACATCTGTTACATCTTTAGGAACTGGACACTCTTCAATTGCCTTTATCTTTTCGGGATCCACCGAAATTCCTTCCTTAGTCACCACATGTCCTAAGTACTGGATTTTATCCTTAAAGAAATCACATTTACTAAACTTTGCAAAAAGTTGATGATTTTGTAACTCTTGCAAAACAATTTTTAAATGTTCCTTATGTTCTTCTTCAGATTTCGAATAGATTAATATGTCATCGATAAACACGACCATAAATTTGTATAGATATTTATGCATTACATTGTTCATTAAACACATAAAAATAGCTGGGGCGTTAGTAAGCCCGAATGGCATGACGACAAACTCGTAATGGCCATATCGAGTCCTAAAAGTTGTTTTAAAGATGTCTTCATCTTTAATCCTAACTTGGTGATATCCAGACTTTAAATCTATTTTTGGAAACACCGTGGCTCCATGTAGTTGATCAAACAGATCATATATGTGAGGCAACGGGTATCTATTTTTAATAGTCATCTTATTCAACTGACGGTAATCTATGCAAAGTCACAGAGTTCTGTCCTTTTTCTTAACGAAGATGATAGGTGCCCCCCAGGGAGACACAATGGGTCAAATATACTTATTGTCAATAAGTTCTTTTAATTGTGACTTTAGTTCATTAAGTTCAAGTATGTTCAATCGATAAGGGGCCTTTGAGCTGGGTACTACACCAGGTACCAGCTCAATGGTAAAATCTAGCTCCCTTTTCGGAGGTAGTCCCGGAATCTCTTCTAGAAATACATCAGCATATTCTTTTAAAACTGGTATATCCTCCAATTTTAATTTATCTGTACTATTTAGATTTTCCTCATTAGTTACTGTTACCACATAAGCCTTACAACCTTTCCTGATAGCTCTCTTAAGCTGCAAAGTAGAAATCTGCCATATGGTTGTTTTTCTAGGGATTCCCTTTACACTTATTGATTTTCCATCATTATTTATACAAGTAAAGGTTTTATCATAACAATTTAAGATCACCCTATGTTGCTCTAACCAATCCATACGGATTAGTATGTCGTAAGAACCAAGAGGTAATACATTAAGCTTTACAAAAGTTTCAAATTGATCTATAACTACTTCACATTTCTTTACAAAACAAGTTACCTTCCTTTTTGCACCAGTGGCTAACTAAACCAACCAAGAACTTTCAAATTTTTCAACAGGCAACTTACATTTTTCTACCAATTTAGGTGAAATATAAGTTAGACTAGCTCCTGGATCAATTAAAATAGCTATAGGGGTTTGGTTTATCTTACCTTCTACTTCCACCATGGAATTTTGATAGTCTGCTTGTCGATTCTCCAAGGCTGCATTGATTCTAGGCATAGTCCTTGCTTAATCTCCAATAGTCATCTCCTCCTGAATTGTATGGATATTATTGACAGTATTTTTCCGATTAGGACAGACTGAGGCATAATGTCGGCCGTTACACACCCAAAACTTTATGGATACTTTTTATTCAAAGTTCTTTGTGTAATTACGATGAGTATTAGTAGACTATTTACCCTTTGGATTGTTCTGATTGCTTGGTAAATTATTCTTATTCCCTTGGAAATTCTTGTTAGGAAAATTTCTGGCCTTATTATTTTTAGAATTCCAATTGAGCACAAACTCTTTCTTCTTTTGGTGATAATTATTATTATTCATTTTTGCCTTCCAGTTGACCATGCTCTCCTTTTTCTGGTTCTGTTCATAACAAAAATTGGCTTTCCTCATAGCTTCTTCCATATTTTTTGGATTGTCATACTCAATCCTATGATTTATGTGATAAGGTAAACAACTGAGGAATCGTTGTACCTTCGGTTTTTCATCTACAAGGTATGGAACATACCTAAACAGACTTAAAAACTTGTTGTTTAAATCTTTCATAGTCATTGTACCTAGTTTAAGCTCATAGAATTCTTTTGCTCTTTCTTCATAGTACTGCTCAAATAAAAAAAAAAATTAAAGTACTTCTTGAAGATACTCCAATTTAGATTCTTTTATTTTATTCATTTCACTCTCTTTAAATCTTGCCACCATATATCAGCTTTCCTTGAAAGATTATAGATAGCCATTCTAGCCTTTAATTGATTAGAATATTTATATATTTGGAAGTACTTCAAATCCTAGATAACCAAGATTCTGCTTCCTCCCCCTTTTCAGTTTCCACATTGAATTTTGGTGGTTTGATCTTTTTAAACTCTTCAGAAATTTCCTCATAAGGTTTATATTTTCTCTTTTTAGTATAATGGTTGTCATCACTACTATCACTAGTGGAATGAAAATTACATTGATCACCAAATACTTCTGAAGATGATTTGCTTTCATTTTTAGTCTATTTAGCCTTTTTATACTTATGTTGGTAACTTATATCTTCTGAATCAACTCTTTAATCCCTTCCCTCAGCATGAAATCTTTCTGTTAGGATCTGATTCAGCCCCTGCTGAGCTCTGAGAATCCACTCATTTTCCTTTTTAACAGATTCCATTTCAAATTTTAATTCTTTTACTATTTGTAAAAGTTATGAGGAATTAGTGGTTATTTCTTTTTGTATAGGTTCTCTTTGTAAGTTTTCTTTTTCAGTACAGGGAGATTCCTCTTCCACATATTTCTCCAGTCTTTCCATACCTGTTGTTAAACTCATAAACAAATTTCTCTGTTGAATAACATTAAAAGAAAATACATCAGCAAAATGATTTAATACACCGTTTCATAAAAGCAAGTTGAGCTTCATCAAGGCCTATTGTTTGAACCTTGTGCTCTGATACCACACGTCATAACCCCAAAATTTCATTAAAATTTAAAATTTTTAAGATAACATAAAATGTCTGAATACACAATTTACTAACTGCTAGTGGTTAGCGAAAAATGAAACAGTCTAACGTTTAGTATTAATCAGTTTCATATTATGATAACTAATATAGCTTTCATTTTTATAATGTATATAATATTCACCTACATTCAGATTTCTTTCAGTTTTACTAATAAGTTTACTTTTTGGCAAGTAGGTGAAATCTATCTTTGAAAACATGGGCTTACTTAGCATTTATGCTAATGCAGATGGACTGCTGGTTCTTATAGGTTTAACAGGTAACGATCGATCAAGTAGGAGTTTAATTCATAAAGTAGCAAGAAGTATATCTATTGCATGTTAAAATGCTAGTAAATAACTGACTATTTAAAAGCAAGCTCTGACGAGGTAAAGTAACTGTCTTTTATTCATGAAAGTATTTCTGTCAAATTTGAAGGTAAGATTTCCAATAGAGTACAAGTTTTCTTCTTCGTCTCTATCTTACTAGTCATGGAATTTATCAACCTGTAGCTTGTATGTGAAATTACTAATCCTCAAGTTATGAACTTTGGTACTTGAATCATTGCTTGCTGCATGAATTATTGTAACTATGTACAATACCCCCTTACTTTATAATGTGCCAATATCAATGTTACTTGAATCCTGTAGAAATCTTCTATCTGGAAATTTCCATGACATTGTAAATTAGGTTCTTATAACTAAATACATTGTCTTAAAATAGAATACTTCCTACCACCATTTTTATAAGTTTAAATCATAGGTAAGCACATTATCATTGTTATTCCTATAATGTATAACCTTGTGCATGGTTTATACCATAGTAAAATTATTATTACCAAGATGCCTCACTCAAAATAAGTTGTAGTGTATTCTAACTATTATGGTAGATTTTACTACCTAGAACTTCTATTCTAAGGTCTATATCAATGAGACATTGAAACAAAAACTCCTATATTCTATTAGAACCAATTACACACTATTGATTTTGTAACTAATAATAAGGTTCATTATTATAGTCATTAGCAAGTCGATCATACAAAACATTATTTGTAAAAGGTTACATTAAGGTTGATCCTTGACATTGTTTACTGTCATCTTTTTCAAAAACGCTTTTACTCTATAGTCAAATGACATATGATAGTTACTAGCAATTCTACTAACTTTAAACCATCGATTGCAAAATAATATCATTTAAGCTTCAATGATATGTAAATATTTTAAGTCGTTTTGCATAGTATCAAACGAATTGTTAATGGAATAGTTTATGCTATGGTCGACCTTGGGATATTAACATGGCAAGGTTTTCACGACCTTACTCTATGGTCAACAACAAGAATCATTGTTAATCATACATCACAGACCTCGATACTATTGAATAAAGTTTATGTTTCCATTGTTGATGTATTTGTAACTTCGGAATATATTCATCTGTATTTCTTATGTATTGTAACCCGATGTTTATTCCGAGATTAATTTGAGTCATGTCATGCCCCAATGTTCCGATCGGGAAGGTTTCTATAATGTGAAAGTCATGTCAAGTCATTGTGGGTAACCCTCCTATTGGTCAAGGGTTAAAGTCCCCACAATTGTGGGGCCCTAGGGTTAATAGACTATCCTAGTGAATTCGACCCTAGGTGAGTCATTGTAAGTTGGGGCAATAGTCCCCACTGTTGTGTTACCCTCCTATTGGTCGGAGGAGGCAAAGTACCCACAAGTTGTGGGGCACTAGGGTTATTAGACACTCCTAGAGATGTCGGCTCTAGTAATTAATTGTTAAGTGAGGCCGACATGTTGAAGTGCACTTCAAGTGAACGAAAGAATATAAATAGAGAGTGAGCCTCTCTATTTATCACACACACACTCACTCATTGGGGTGCATGAGTGAGAGAGGATAATCTCTCTCAGTGTGAGAGAGAGAGACAGAAGTTGTGGAGATCATCCTTATGTTTTGGGATTTTCTACTTTGGTGCTGATTCTATCTCTGAGGAATTTGCGGGGTTTTCTCCTTTATGGTTTCCCCGAGGAAAATTATTTGTGTCTCTTGTCTCTTGTGTTTTTCTTGTGTTTTATTGCTATGCATGTTATTCTCTCAGTTAAAGATCCTAAGATCATAATGGTAGCTTATATAATAAAAATCTAACATGGTATCAGAGCTAACCTGAGAAGAAGACATTGTGCAGCTCCAAAAGCTAGGGATTCTTACTTTTTGGGTCTCTCTCCACAATCCATCAGAAAAAGTATGCTAGGATGACTCTCCATTGAAGGGCGCATCTTTCTGTCGAAGCAGAATTCGATTCTAAGCATTTTTAGTTTTCGATGCGGAAATTAGGGATTTCTACAGAAGAGGAATTTTTGAGTGATCCCGACATAGGATTGTTATCCTCATCAAAATCAAAGTTTAGAGACCTGGATCAAGAAATTTTGTTTGGTGAAACTCTGGGAAAGTCAAACCCTAGTTTGACCCTGAGCTAGAAAAACCCTAAATACTAAAACTGCTACGTTTTGGTACATTCGCTATATCTTGAGATTGGAGAAGTATCAGGAGAGGAAAATTGTAGGGGCCAAATATAAAATCCTAATGAACAGTGTGTCCAAACTGTCACCTCATATTCACTATATTCTGGTAGAATTGATCTCTCCAAGTTAGAATTCCAACCTTTTCTAGAATTCATCCCTAAATAGGACACCTGGGGAGAATTGATATAGATTTGGATACAGGGGTCCAAATGGAATTTTTGAAGATGTTATATAAATTTCATGGACTGTAATTTTGGTGGTCCAAATTTCAGACTTAGAAGATGAACCAGTGACATGTGGAAGTCCGTACAACTTCACTATACTGAACAGTCCTGTAACAGGTCACCTTTGTAAAAGGATCATAAATCCCAATTGGTGACATCAATTCTGATGAAACCTATGGTGTTGGATCTGGGACATGTGAGGTTACCTCATTGAAAAATTTCTGATACAAAGGAGCAGTAATTTTGGAGATATCATAGAAACAGTGACAGGCATGTCTGCAGAAGAAAGTGGAAAACTAGGGCTTCCTGTTCCGGGAGCTTCCCTCCACTGTTTTTAGAAAAGGAGTACATTGGAAAGCTCCATTTCAAGAGATATATAGTTCTATCCAATAATATCTTGAAGATTCCAAGTTTTGAAAATTAGGGTTTCTGTGATAAACCCTAGTTCATCCAGCTCCAGAACTAGGACGGACACCTCAAAACGGTAACATATAATCTTTCGCTATTTTCATTTGAGGTTCTCATTTCAAAGTGATCTATCACATCAGCTTGATGAAAAGCTTGGGGAAGTTGACAACTTCCAAGCATGGAATTATATGATCTCTCTGAAGAAAATGGATTGGACACCTACATGAGTATAGAGGTTCCAGTTCGAAAGGGAGTTGAGGCTAGAAGCCTTACATAAGAAGAACTTGGTCAAGGCCAAGAAGATCATTGTTGATTCAATCACGGATCAAATTGTACTACAAGTGTCTTCCCTAAATACACCGAATATGTTTGATTCCTTGACCAAGCTATTTGAAGGAAAGAACATACATCAGAAGATTACCTTAAGAAACCAGTTGAAGAATGTGAAGATCCAGAATGCAGAGACCATGCAGTCATAAGGGTCTCTCAAATCAAAGAACAACTTGAAGCAGTAAACGAAGAAGTGAAGAATGCAGAAGTGGTGATGGCCACCTTGAATGGCCTCCCAGGATCATGGGATTCATTCATTCAAGGAATGTGTGCCAGAAGGAAGTGATTACTTTCAGTAGACTCTGGGAAGAAGAAGAAGCTCGACTCATAAGAAGAGAAGAGAAGATGGGAGCAATTGAATATCAAGCTCTCACCATCCAAAGAAGATCCCTCAAGCGACGAGGAATATGAAGAAATCAACTCTTGAAGCACCTCTTATCCACCTTAGCATTTGGATAAGAAACGATGCTATCATGGATGAAGAAGACAATGAAGTTGAAGGCTCAAGAAGGAGTCTACCCATGAAACAAATAAAGATAAATATTCAATTGTCATTTCATGATATTGTTTTGTTATGCATTTGTTTATATTCAGTTGATGTATTATGCATGATAGGATGTTTGCATTAATGACAGTATACTACTAATATGCATGTGATTGGTAAGTAGCTCATGGTGCTATACAACTCTCCATTGCTACTTATCTAGAATGAAACCTCTTTGCTGACATATTGGATTAGTGCACAATATCAATGTTGTCCTGGTAGAGATGGAAGGCATCTAGAAAGTTGTATTGGATAAAGTAGTTGCATGATCATATGTTTATGCATAATAATTTTCCAATATGAATATTTCTTATGAAATGTTTCTAACCATACAAATGCATTTGAATTGTAGGAAAGATCGCATACATAATCAGCTACAAGCAAAGAAGGATGAGACTTGTTCCGAAGAACAAGTGACAACAGTTCAAGACGAAGAATAATATGATGAATGTAGCGACATCATTGATGCAGAACCTTCCAACTTTGAAGAAGTAACCAAGAAGAAAGGGAAGACTAGTCCAAGAAGAATGATGTCTAGGATACCGTATCAATATGTGAAGGGAAGTTCATAGTTCCATCATGCAGTAGATGGAAACATCGTGCAAGGAAAGATTCGTAGCATGAGGCCTCTCACGAAAAGAAGGCATAAAATTGAAAGAGACATTTGCAGCCAGCTTGATGAAGACCTGAAACTTTGCTACAAGATTGAAGATGAAGTTCTATAGAGATGACAAGATCTCAGATGGGTATGAGAAGAAATTTTGAAAAATTTCAAGATAGAGGATCTTGGTATCCAATGATCCTAGATGGATACATAGAAAGATACTTGTCACTTCGGTACAGAATGTTTCAGTGCATAGAGTATAGAAGATAGAGGGAGTATGATGCTCTGCTTCAGAGGGAGTACAGAAGATCTTAAGGTTCGACATGGTACGATAGGATGGATAGATTACTAATGACTCTAGGATTTACTGAGAGTAAAGTGGATTCCAACCTTTTCTTCAAGGTTGAAGGCGGAAGACCAGTGATGCTCCTGTTATGTTTCGATGCACTATTTTCTAGGCATGGAGGTGTGGACAAAGGAAGTATGCAGTAGAGATGCTATAGAGGTTAGGATGATGGACTGCATGACCACACCTATGGCATCGAACTTGAACCTATTGAGTGTTTCTTCATCAGAGACGGTTGATTCTACGATGTATCGTCAGATGATTGGTTCCTTGATGTACCTGATGAATACGAGACCAGATATTTTCTTTGTTGTGAACACATTGAGACATCTTCGCCTGATGGTTGCAAAGCATGCAGTGAGGTACCTGAAGGGTACAATTGATTATGGGCTCAAGTATGAGGTGAATCAAAAGATTACATGGATTCGTATTGAATAGGCAGTGCCATTGATAGGAAGAGCACTTCGAGGTGTTACTTCAGTATGGGATCAAGTGTGATCTCTTGGTTTGGTAGGATGGAGTCCTACATGGCGCTGAGTACAACTGAGGCAAAAGATGTTGCCATTTGATATTTGGGAGGTAGTATGTTTCTTTTGAAAACTACTATTTGATTTGGTTGATCTGACTTTCATTTTGATGTATGATGCAGAGAGGAGGAGTGATCCAGATCAAGATCTCTTGAAAGAAGGATTTCTAGCATAGCTGATGAGACATGTTTCCCTCAGATGTAATCGTTCATGTGAAGCTTGCAAGTTCATCCTTGGACGTAATCATCCTTGATGTGATTCTATGTTAGAAATGGCCAAAGTGAAGTTTGAGTACTTCAAGGAGAAGCTTGGTGTTCTTGAGATCGAGGTTTCATCCAAGGGAAAGTGATGAGTTCCATAGCCATTCTGACATGGTGAGAGGATTGGTTCCTTCCATGGTCAGATATAAGGGCTGATCCATTCTATCATGGTGAGAGGATTGGTTCCTTCCATGTCAAATATGGGTGCTGGCCATTCTGTCGAGTAGGATAGATGTAAGGGCAACTACCATTCTGGGAATGGAGGCACCTAGTCAGTTACCAGGAAAACTCAGTCTAGGACTGAGAAGCCATTCTGATATGAGAGAGGAATGTGTTCCCACTTGATCAGATGTAAGGACTGAACCATTCTGTCATGGCTAAAGGATTAAGTTCCTCCCATGTCAGATGTGAGTGTTGGCCATTCTGACGAGTAGGTCAGATGTAAGGGCAACTACCATTTTGGGAATGGAGGTGCCTGGCCAGTTACCAAGTAGCTCAGTCTGGGACTGGGGGCCATTCTGATGTGATGATAGGATTAGTTCCTACATGATCAAATGTGAGTGCACACCCTTTTGATGCGATGTGTTTAGACATGGTCGAATGTAAGTGCAGAGCCTTTCTGACAAGATGAGGTCGGATATAAGTGTTGAGCCATTCTAGCGCGATGTGTTTACATATGGTCAGATGTGAGTGTTGTGCCTTTCTGACAAGATGAGGTTGGATGTAAGTGCAGTGCCTTTCTGACAAGATGGGGTTGGATGTAAGTGTAGAGCCTTTTTGATGCGATGTGCTTGCACATGATCGGATATAAGTGCTGAGCCTTTCTGACAAGATGAGGTCAAATGTGAGTGCTGGGCCTTTCTGACAAGATGCGTTCAGATGTGAATGTTGGGCATGCCTTTCTGACAAGATGTGGTCAGATGTAAGAGCTGGGTGGGCCATTTTGACTTAAGTGTCAGATATAAGCGCTGATGAAGACCTACATGAAGGGTAGGCCTATAGCATTGACTCTGTAGAACTTCTTGTGACGAGAAGAATCAAGATAACACCATTATGAGATAGCATATGATAATGATCCAGACTTGATGATGATCCAGATCAAGTGATCTAGATGTGTTGATCCAAACTTGATGACGATCCAAATCAAGTGACGATCCAGTTGTGATGATGATCCAGATCAAGTGATCCAAATGTGATGATCTAAGGCTTGATGAAGATCTAGATCAAGTGACGATCTAGATGTGATGATGATCCATCTTCAATGATGATCCAGATCAAGTAATGATCTAGACTTGATGATCCAGTAGTGATGATCCAGATCAGGTGATGATCTAGACTTGATGATGATCCAGTGATGATGATCCAGGTCGAGTGATGATCTAGATCCAAATCGAGTGATGATCCAGATCCAGATGAAGATGACTTGAAGATGAAGATGACCTAAAGATGATGATGACCTAAAGATGAAGATGACTTGAATATGAATATGACTTGAAGATAAAGATGACAAGAACTTGACTATGATTCAGATGATACAGAGAAGAAGACTTGTGCTGATAAATTGTGTCGAGAGAATACCTTCCTAGTTAAGAGGGAGTGTTGATGTATTTGTAACTTCGGAATGTATTCATTTGTATTTCTTATGTATTGTAACCCGATTTTTATTCTGAGATGTATTTGAGTCATGCCATGCCCCGATGTTCCGATCAGGAAGTTTCTATAATGTGAAATTCATGTCAAGTCATTATGGGTAACCCTCCTATTGGTCAAGGGTTAAAGTCCCCACAGTTGTGGGGCCCTAGGGTTATTAGACTATCCTAGTGAATTCGACCCTAGGTGAGTCATTATAAGTTGGGGAAATAGTCCCCACCGTTGTGTTACCCTCCTATTGGTCGGAGGAGGCAAAGTCCCCACAAGTTGTGGGGCACTAGGGTTATTAGACACTCCTAGAGATGTCAGCTCTAGTAATTAATTGTTAAGTGAGGTCGACATTTTGGAGTGCACTTCAAGTGAACTGAAGAATATAAATAGAGAGTGATCCTCTCTATTTATCACACACACACTCACTCATTGGGGCGCATGAGTAAGAGAGGAGAATCTCTCTCAGTGTGAGAGAGAGAGAGATAGAAGCTGTGGAGATCATCCTTATGTTTTGGGCTTTTCTACTTTGGTGTTGATTCTATCTCTGAGGAATTTGTGGGGTTTTTTCCTTTGTGGTTTCCTCGAGGAAAATTCTTTGTGTCTCTTGTCTCTTGTGTTGTGCTTGTGTTTTATTGATGTGCATGTTATTCTCTCAGTTAAAGAGCCTAAGATCATAATGGTAGCTTATATGATAAAAATCTAACATCCATTTATGAACATATATATCCATTCCAATAGTTGATTGCATAATTTTTTACTAACTATTGCAACAATAATTTGATCATTGAACACAGATGGACTATAGACTTTGAACCTTGCATGGTTAAAAGATTTGGAGGGCACATGGTCACCTCTCATCCATGCATTGGCAACTTAAAAAGACCTGGAAACCCTATCTGCTTGTCATTTTCCTTCGAGTTTTTTGCTGGCCTGCGAGCTGGTCTGTGTAGTTTCCATGGCAACCATGGGAGGTTGTTCCTCTTCTTGCTTGCTCCAAAGCTTTTATTTGATGTTGTTGTAGTTTCCAAAACTATTTTTTTATTTCAAACCTTCGTGACTGTGAACCTTACAGGATGAGTGGTTACTTGTTTTTGTGTTTGGCTCTCGACCTGTCCATAACTCATTCATGTTCTTCTCGTGGCCTGTCACAACTTTGTGAAGCTTAAGCTCCCTTTTCATTGTTTTTACTCCACGGTCGGTGTAGGGTGTGGAAACTCCTATGTGTACATTGCAAAGATGGTGACAGCCTCTTTGTTTCTCAACAACTCTTCTACTTACAGGTAATACAACTCGAATCTTAGTATGAGTAAACCCTTTGTTTATTTAATAACACAGTTAGGGTTTAAGTAGTTAGAAGTTGAGCATTTTAATGACTTTTGGTAATTTGTTAAATGCAGAAACCCATGACAACTCCAAGATTTTGTGAAAAGAAAATGATGGCCGGCTTCAGTGGACTCATGGCCCAACCGATAAGCCCTAAGTTCAAAATCGGTTTTACCCTACTTGCAAAGAGGGTTGTTGAAGGATATAAAACAGTGCTTGGAATCCTGTCTCGGTTTCTCGTTAGTGAAGAGATTCTAATATGATGTTTACTTCAGTTTTTACTTGCAAACCCTTTTCGTTATGCTGGGTAGTGTCGTCCTTCGAGCCATGTTATGTATTTGGTTTTTAATTTAGGATTCAGCCTTACCGCTTGACATTGTATTATAGTTGGTTTAATACTTAAAGATTTTGTTGAACTTGAGCTCTTTCCCACATTGTTATAGTTTCACTTAACCTGTAAATAATGATACTGTGAAATAGGGTTTTTCCTTCTTCAACAGTCAGTGAATAAATTTACTGTTTAAGATATCTTTTGTAAGTAAATATTATTAATATAAATACTATAGCTCAGTTGTAATGTAAAATTTATAATTTTATACTTACTTGTCCAAAATATAATAGCCAGGGCTTACTGGAAATGAAACCCTTGTCTAAATATGTTCGTCAATTAATTATTACTTAGGCTCTGCTTCTTGTTACTTCGGTTTGGCTATTACAGGTGTGTGGTGGTATATTAACCTGTTAACTGTAAACTTATCTTGCTTGTTTATAAAAAATATTTGTCTTAGGAAAAGACTGTAAACAGTCTAAAGTATGCATTGTAATCTTCTTGTAAAGTTTATTTACATAGTTATCAATGTAAATGGATTAAATCTTAAATAAATTAATTTATAACAGATAAATTAAATGTTAGCGTTTCGACCCTCAGGTTTTTCCTTCACAAGTTATAAGCCTATTTGTTTAAATTAATTAGTTCCTAATTATGAAATTCTTAGTTTTATTTAGTTTAATATTTATATTTACATTTATTCCATTTACTATTCTATAGATTATAGTTATTCAGAATAGTTATGCTTTAAGATGTCGATATATACAACTAGGATGATGGAAACAAGATGTCGAAATGATAAAATTATGTTTTAAGGCTTGTATAATTTCCTTCTTGACATCTCACCTCTACTTAAAAGATAATAAAAGATAATAAGAGATTTGGGCCAAAGCTAGACAATGCATTTCATGCCAACGAAGGCCAAACTTGGAAAACCCTATCCCTAACTAGGCTTTATTGTTTAACATGCATGGCCCATAACCATAAACCTACCTAGGAAACCCTAATCCTAACCCTAACCCTAATCTTATCTTACTGTCACAACTCAATTCAGAATCACTCTAATGTCCAACTCAACT
Source organism: Pseudotsuga menziesii (assembly GCA_001517045.1). Lineage (NCBI taxonomy): Eukaryota > Viridiplantae > Streptophyta > Pinopsida > Pinales > Pinaceae > Pseudotsuga > Pseudotsuga menziesii. Next base: position 21,301 of record LPNX010772790.1, on the reverse strand, counting down.
TTTTCAAATCCGGTGGACTTATGCTTCAAATCATGTTGATTCACGAAGTTGACTTTAGTGTGCATGTACTGAGATCATTGAAACCTTTAAATATAATATTTTTTTCATATGTTATTTATGTAATTAAAATAAACATTTCAACAAATATTAATATAATATGTTATTGCTTAGGCAATCATACTTATAAATGAAGCATTTTTTTCACTTGTTAAGAGTTTTTGTTCAAATACTCGGCCTTCATTCTTTAGATTTCATTATTTATTCCAAAAATCAATTCAAAATTTTTGCACTATTCTATCATGATGGAATTTGATTTTTATTATGGACAAGTTTATATATATACCATAAATACTATGGTTCATTGATGCCATGATGTCTTGTATCGTTTACAAAATAACTTGCAATGCTTGCAGTTGCACAATGAAAAGAGTTAACATCAAAAACAATATTAGACTATTGATACACATGATATATATTTCATATGAAAATGCATTGCGCATAGTCCTTAGTTTAATTATGGTCATTATTCATGTTTGTATATCAAAAATATTAATGTGTTTCAATCGAGTAAATTTGGTGATTTACATCCCATATTGCCTCCTAACAAAGCTTTTTCCTATAGACACATGGTTATGATTGGAATGTTTTCTGGATTTTCAAGAATGGGAGTGAATGTCATGCAATATTGAATTATAATGATGGAAACATAATTGGGATTTGAGGTTTTTACTAACCAATCAAACGCTTGGCACTTGGCCCCTCATATGGCCTACCTTGCTCCCACATTTAATATTACATGAACCTAATTTATTTGATGTGATCCGTTGATTTGGATCATTTTGGTTTTCTAAAAAGGCTAGAGTTCAATGTAAGCAATTTCTTATTGTAATTAAATACTAAATTATAACATGTAATAATCAGTTCTATGCACTTTTCAAGCGTTCCCACATAACACATGCCTAAACACACTTGCACGACCCATTGGAAGCCCTTTTTTATGCACGGTTTCCATTCTATGCCCCGAGTAGGGATTCGACAGGTGTCCCTGAAAGCCTGTAGGAGGTGGGATTCAACATGCCACAGAATCATGACCGTTGTTTGGAATGATGAACTGTCAACTCCATTGGATTCAAGACATCGGGATAGTGCTAGGGTGGCCCTCTAATATAGTTCCATGGAGAAGAGACCATTATTTTGGTCAATTTTGGAAACTAGGGTTTTGCTTAGTAAGTGAATGTGAAATTTTTGCACATGGGGGTCAAATTCACATATTGCTTGACCGTGAAGGTGTGGCTAGCGTTCCCACATAACACATGCCTAAACACGCTTGTACAACCCACTGGAATCCCTTTTTGATACACGATTTCCATTCTATGCCCCGGGCAGGGATTCAACAGGTGTCCCTGAAAGCCTGTAGGAGGTGGGATTCAACATGCCACAGAATCATGACCATTGCTCGGATCGACGAACCATCAGCTCCGTTGGATTCAGGACATCGAGATATTGCTAGGGTGGCCCTCTAGTCTAGTTCCATGGAGAAGAGACCATTATTTTGGTCAATTTTGGAAACTAGGGTTTTGCTCAGTAAGTGAATGTGAAATTTTTGCACATGGGGGTCAAATTCGCATATTGCTCGACCGTGAAGGTGTGGCTAGAGTTCCCACATAATACATGCCTAAAAAATCTTGCACTAAGCACCAAAAGTCCTTTTTGATTCACGGTTTCCATTCTATGCCCCGGGTAGCGATTCAATAGGTGTCCCTGAAAGCCTATAGGAGGTGGGATTCAACGTGCCACAGAATCATGACCGTTGCTTAGATCGATGAACCGTTGGCTTCGTTGGATTCAGGACATTTGGATAGTTCTAGGGTGGCCCTCTAATCTGTTTACATGGAGAAGAGACCATTATTTTAGTCAATTTTGGAAACTAGGGTTTTGCTCAGTAAGTGAATGTGAAATTTTTGCACATGGGGGTCAAATTCGCATATTGCTCGACTGTGAAGGTGTGGCTAGTGTTCCCACATAACACATGCCTAAACATGCTTGTACAACCCACTAGAATCCCTTTTTGATACACGGTTTCCATTCTATGCCCCGGGTAGGGATTCAACAGGTGTCCCTGAAAGCCTATAGGAGGTGGGATTCAACATGCCACAGAATCATGACCGTTGCTGGGATCAACGAACCATTGGCTTAGTTGGATTCAGGACATTGGGATAGTGCTAGGGTGGCCTTATAATATGGTTCCATGGAGAAGAGACCATTATTTTGGTCAATTTTGGAAACTAGGGTTTTGCTTAGTAAGTGAATGTGAAATTTTTGCACATGTGGGTCAAATTCGCATATTGCTCAATCGTGAAGGTGTGGCTAGTGTTCCCACATAACACATGCCTAAACACACTTTTGCGATCCACTGGAAGCCCTTTTTGATACACGGTTTCCATTCTATGCCCCGGGTAGGGATTCAACAAGTGTCCCTGAAAGCCTGTAGGAGGTGGGATTCAACATGCCACAAAATCATGATCGTTGCTCGGATCGATGAACCGTCAGCTCCATTGGATTCAGGACATCGATATAGTGCTAGTGTGGCCCTCTAATCTAGTTCCATGGAGAAGAGACCATTATTTTGGTCAATTTTGGATACTAGGGTTTTGCTCAGTAAGTGAATGTGAAATTTTTGCACATGGGGGTCAAATTCACATATTACTCGACCGTGAAGGTGTGGCTAGTGTTCCCACATAATACATGCCTAAACAAGCTTACACAAAGCACCGAAAGTCATTTTTGATGCACGGTTTCCATTATATGCCCCAGGTAGGGATTGAACAGGTGTCCCTGAAAGTCTGGAGGAGGTGGGATTCAACGTGCCATAGAATCATGACCGTTGCTCGGATCGACAAACAGTTAGCTATGATGGATTTCAGACATCGAGATAGTGCTAGGGTGGCCCTCTAATCTACTTCCATGGAGAAGAGACCATTATTTTGGTCAATTTTGGAAACTAGGGTTTCGCTCAGTAAGTGAATGTCCAATTTCTGCACATATGGGTCGGCTTTGCAAATTCCTTGACCATGAACATGTGGCTAGCGTTCCCACATGGAACCTGCCTAAACACGCTTGCACGACCCACTAAAATCCCTTTTTGATGCACGGTTTCCACTCTATGCCTCGGTTAGGGATTCAACGGGTGTCCCTAAAATCCTGTGGGAGGTGGGATTCAACATTCCATAGATTGATGACCGTTGCTCAGATCGATGAACCATCAGCTCCATTGGATTCAGTACATCGCGATAGTGCTAGAGTGGCCCTCTACTCTGGGTCCATGGAAAAGGGATCATTTTTTTTTGTCAATTTTGGAAACTAGGGTTTTTCTCAGTAAGTGAATGTGAAATTTTTGCACATAAAGGTCATCTTGAAGGCGATTCTAGATCTTCCCCTCATATAAGAGATGTGAGCATTTGTACGATGAAATGCAGGAGGAGACAATGCCATTAAGTCAGTAACCATGTAATGGAACATGTTTATGTTTAGAAACAAGTGGTCATTCTATTACGCCATTATTACAAAATATATATATCTTTACACTACGAATGCTTCGAAAATGCCATGTACATTAATCAAACATAACTTTCATCTCTTTCAAAGTTGTTACTCGAGGCCATTCATCAAATGCCATGTACATTAACAAAATGATAAAATAATGTGCAGGACATACATAATGTGCAGGATATAGTCATAACCGTTATTTTGAATCAACCTTATAATACTCGAATACTTTTAGGTTTGATGTGTATCCCATGTACTCGTTAGATGAGAGACATCATGCCAAAAAATAATTTTATTTATATAGACCACACTGGTGCATCATTTAAGTGTGTCAACTTCGTGCATCCTTTAAACGTTTGTTAGGTTGTTATGTGGGTAAGGTGCTTTTGTATTCCACCAAGTTGGATCAGTTGCTTAGCTGTGCTGGGTGCTTAAATGTGTATTAGACCTATGTTCCATCTTTTTGAATACAATTTGACATTGTTGATATAACATTGTATATGCAATTGGATCGTGGTAAAAAACAATTAAAATGTACATTTTTGTCATTACGTAATTTATTGTAATTGTGCATTGTTCTCAAATTTATAACTGATATCTCCATACAATCGTAAAATCTACAAAAAATTGGGAACATTACACATAGAAACATTCTTCGCCACACATGTATAATCACACTTAAAAGACTGAACCATGAATATCTCAAGAGCCTTGATGTGAAATATTTTTTATACCATTAAAGTTATAACACACAAAAATATAAGGCCTAGATCTTTGGCCTGTCAATGTACATGTATCAAAAACATATTTGATGTACATGTGCAAACAAAAGTA
>LPNX010772790.1:0-16890 GCA_001517045.1 Pseudotsuga menziesii | reverse complement strand
ATACTCTAACTCCGGACTGTACATAAAAATACATATTTGTCCTGGACTAACACATCAAAATTCTAACTTTCTCTTGTTTTTCCCGGACCCTGATGCTCTTTCGCTCTGTCTATGACCACTGTGCATCTATGGAGACTGCAAATCAATGACAATATTTCTTGATCAGTTAACTGAACTAGTACTGTCCATCAATAACAAAGTTTGAAAATTTAAATTATGACTCAATTGTAAATAAAACAAAGACTCACTGCATCCGTTGGGGGTATAGGTTCTTGTGGTGTCGAGGGTGTAGGTACCTCTATTGTACTCGACCTTGTAGCGAGCCTCATTGCCATTCTTCTCTATGAATAAAAAAAAATATGTCAATTATCTCAAGAATTATCAACATGTACATGAATGAGAAAGTACTAATCAATTATGTAAAAAATGAACATCTCACTGAAAAAACTATTTCTAGGGGATGAGGCCGGTGTGCTCCAATAGTAAGAGGAGACGTAGGTTGAACATCAACCTCAGTTGCGTGCACTAATGGACCAAGGTGTGGCTACATTCACCAAATGATTAAATAGTTAGACATCGTGCATGTCCAGAAACAATACAAATGAAATGTACAATTACAAATATTCAAGTAGATGTACCTCACTATGACTTATCCCTATTGTAGATGTGGCATTGACAGCGGCATCAATAATCCCACTAAGGTCTGGCACAGATGACTCTACATCCTGATGCTGTAAACATGTGAAAATAACATTAAGAAAAACCACTTATGAATTGAATACATAGCTAACCAACAACTGCCATTGGAAGTGTGTACATTACCGTGGGATGAGTAGGTTGATCCTCATGCACACCCGCTCTGTTCAAGGAAGAGGGACCTCGTCTGGTGTAAACAACCCCCTTATCTATGTTTGGACTATGGGGAGATCCATATTGAAAGAGGTGGTGCAGGGATCTACGATGACGTCTGCATTCATAAAGTGTTACCATAGTTAGACAGGGATTTGAATGGATGGAATAATATGTACTGAAAAAATAACATGTTGTAATATACTTACCCCTTCCTAGGACATATCTCCACCATGGGAGTGACCGCTTCCATCAATTTCTTGCCCCTCTTCAGATACCTCTAGCATCTGCAAGTTTAAAAATTATATTTACATTAGCGATCTATAAAGGAGTGTATAGTAAGAAATTTAAATAATTCGAACAAGATTCAATCATAACCCATGTACTTACATTCTTCAAGTAGTCGTAAATTCCACCTTGTGCTATGTCATTGATATCAATGTCTTCAGCATCACGTTCTAAGTGGGGTTCCTGCAACTTCAAAAATTGTAAATATTAGACATTTTAATAAATTAATCAACACTAAAACATGCATTAACAAAATTATACATGTAATAACAAAATGACAAGTGTTTAAATATTACCTCAATTGTGGTTCTCTGGGTCTCGGGTACAACCACACCGGGTACAGTACCACCCCGTGAGAGGCATAAATCTCCTGCAAGAGTAAATATTGCATATATATTACGAATCTTTTAATATGTTATATATAGTATGGAACAGTTAAAAATTGAGTTCAATAACAGAGTTTTAAAACAATGTCCTTACCTGACCACCAGTCATCGTAGTGGTACCATGTCTTGGTCCAGGACCATAACAGGGTCCCCCACACAATGTGCAGACATGCGGCTCACTCTGAGGCACATGGGATGTCAGTCTATCCCCACCAACAGATGTCCCTCCACCACCAGAAGTCGGTGGTTGTACACCAGTAGAGGAAGAGGGTGCTCTCTGGTCAATAGTGGCCGTGTGTCGAGAGACCGTCTCAGCTAGAGTAAAAAATGCATCCTGTGTCTGGGAAACCATGTCATGTGCAGGAGGGATGTCTGCCCTCGGTAGCTGGGCACGGGGTGTAGGTATCTGTGGATTGGCATCTCTATTCCTAGCATGGGGTCGGTGTTGGGGCATTCCCCTACCAACTCCCTGGAAGCCCAACATGTCAAAATAGTTGACATGTTTCCCCATCACAAACTCTGCAAACAAATTTTCGGAGGAAGTACATCGATACTTCCCTATTGTTGTGAGGGGGAATGTCAAAAACCATGTACCACTTATCCATCTAGTTGTCTCTGATGGGTGGAAAAGTGCACCACTCAATAGAAATATGTGGCTTGCTGATCTCCGGGATGTCATCCGTCCCAGGTAGTCTAAACAATGAATAGATGGCTTGTTTTGTTATTTTCAGCTTTTTTACCTCATTGTAACTCAACCCATCAGCATATTGTTGCCTTTTTCTCCCCCTATAAGATGCGATGCTATACAACGCATCATTTGATCTTGCGATCGTATCAACAATAGATAACAATGAATCTGACAGGGAGTGGCAGAGCTCATCTCCACCCCTCCAAGCCGAACCAATCTCTCTCAAATGGCCAATGAACCTCAGTATCTCCGCATTGTTACGATCCATAGTAGCCACTGCAATCATAAATACAAATAAAATATCATTAGAAATATAAACACATGATATAATGACATATCTAAGAACTGAAAACTGTATAACTATTGACATATAAACTAAATTTATCATGTAAATTTAAAAATTGATCTTGTATTTTACAGTAAAGAATAGGCGGCATAATGTGTTGTTTATGAGTAAAATACCAGTATAGGCAACGATTTTGTTAGATATGTAATTATTTGTTGTAGTGTGATGTTTTTTGGACTCCAAAGGCTATTTAGCAGAACTTTATGGATTTTATGGTTGCAAGGGTTCCACTGGATTAAATATCATGTGTGATCTAGTATGTGATTGGCATGTTTAATCAAATACATCAACCTACCTATGTATCTTCACATTCATAGAGTCTATTGTTGAACTTTGTTGTCTTGACCTTAACCAAAAAGTACCCTTCGTTCAAGACGAAATATTTGTTAAAAGCATGGGAAGCTGAACTATACCTTATTTTGACACTTGGATTGGGAAGTTTCATCAAAACTATAAGGTGTTTATTAATGTTCTTGGAAGAGCAACTTCGAGAAGTTTCATCAAAATTATAAGGTGTTTATTTGTGGATTTTGGTATGGATTCACAAGGATCCTTGTGAATATGCATATGGAAATAGTGACTTCATGAACTTTATTACGATGAGAATGACACTTATTCTTAATATAGATACCATTAGAGAGAATATCATTTGGATTAGGATGTTAGTTTTACTATCTTTAATTAAAGGGGTTTATTGTTCAATAATAATTTTACTTAATTGAATTGGGAAACTAATATTTAAATGAAAAGGGCTGTAGTTAGGGATAATTAATGATATTGGTAGTTATTTCATGTTTTAATTATTGTTAATGAGGGGAATTGTAATATGGATGAGACTAGTAGTTAGTCTCTATTCTAGTTATGGATCACGTTGTTAGAGTGTTGGTCTATTCATAAGCTATTTATTGTTAATGAGAGCGGCTATTGTTGAATGAAATTGGTAATCAATTTCTAAGCCATTTATTAATAATGAAGATTATTATCATTTTGATGAAGGTGATATTCAATGGCTATGGTAGCTATTGTTAATGAGGGTGACTATATTTCTATGAGGAATGCAGGGTAATTCCTTTAGATGAGGCCACTTGTCAATTCCTACATCAATAATTGTTATCATAGATACAATGGGATGGTTTGGATCATATCACAACCAACTATATAAAATACACAACTTAAAGACTCAACATTAGAGTGTACAAAATGTAAAAAATAAATAAAACATGACAAGGAAAAAATCCCAATATATTCATTTGTTTTTTGAGTTAATTGGGGTTTTGGTTTCCATTGAGCATGGGAATTTTGTTAAATAATCAAAATTATTTCATTTTTATCATTAAATTGAGGAATTGGTTTCAATTGGCCAATTACATTGGGGTTCTTGTTTCCATTGGGTTTTGGTTTCAATTGGGCAATTCCATTGGGTTTTGGTTTCAATTGGCCATAATTTATTTTAATATGGTTAAATTTTTCAATCTAGGCAAATAAATTGATGAAGAAAATGAAAAAAACACGAAAATAAATGAGGAAAATACCTCACAAAGGGGAGGTTTATCCAAAGGTAGAGATGGAGGGCTCAAACACACCCAAAATCATGTTTGCACAGTCGAGAGTTGGTCCTTGTTCGTCCAATAGCCGCACGGTTATGAGAAAAAGATGGCCTCGACCAATTTTTTTTTTAAAACAGGCTTTCGAAATCGTGCATCCATTTTAGTGAAGGAAATCACGCACGTGATTCTCTTCACTAAAATGGAGGCGTGATTTCTCTTACTATCCTAGTTGGCATGCCTATTGCCAGCCTTGGGACTAGGCTTGGCAGGTTCGGTGTTGCTTGGGATGATTTATTTTTTTTGGATCAAGAGTGATTGACTTCACTCCACCATTGCATCTAAAAGGTCCCTCAACTTCTTGCACACACCCGAAGGTAATTGAAGGCTAATTGTGGCTAACTAGTGCTAAAACCAACTAACTGAAGTAGGTTGGTGATGAGACTCCCAATGGCTCATAAAATGTAAGGATTGGTCTAAGAGGCGCCCCCACTGATGTATGCACTTGCAGTAAGTGGAAGTTAACCTCTAGCATTGTCCCCCACACTTCAATGACTGGTACATGTGGCCCCATGGGGCCATGTGGAACAAATTGCACTAGTGGACTCATTTAATTAATTTAAGGTTCCTAAGTTAGCATTAGAGGAAATTTGAGATCTAAAATGGGCCTCCTAAGGAAAATAATAGAATAATAGTTATTGATTTTGGAGGAAGAATGAAAAAAACTACTTTTTTTGTTTGTATTTTTGACATCTCTCCCTGTATTTTTACTCAAATTCCGAGTGAGAGAGCTCGTTGGATGTGGAATTAAATTCCGCATCCAATGAGATCTCCCACTCGGAATTTGAGTAAAAACACAGGGAGATATGTCGAAAATACAAACAAAAAAATAGTTTTCTTTTATGACAAATATGTCAATTCAACCATTATGGTTGACTCATTTTATTGAAATTCTATTGGTTCTTGAATTCCAACTCATAAAATTTATTGTTGGTGCGTTTCCTTATAAGGCCCATTTTAGACCCCAAATTTCCTCTAATGGTAATAATTAATCTAATAGACATTTGAACAAGGGAGGATTAATAATCCTAACAAGGTGTATCACTGCCATATCATCACTATTAGTCAAGCTGCTCATGTACATCATAGTTACTACTTCTCTCACATCTTTCATATGGTACAAGGCATCATCAACATCATCACAACATATTCATCATCATCATTAATTATTCATCATCATAAGGTATTCATCACTATACATACACCACTCAGTACTTCATTGTTCATACACCACAGTATGCCTCACTAATGTATACTTCACTATATTGTTCATACACCATTGTACAAACTATTGCTCATCTCAGTCAAAATGTTATCACTTGTCTATTTACATCATCCCTCATTCTGTAGTGTCAACATCATCATGGCATACTTCATCATCAAGAGTATATAGGGTACCGTGCATCATTATTATAGAAAGCATGCATAATATCGTTGAGTATGATCTTACCTTAGTAGTGCATGGCATACTTCATCATCAATACACCACATACATACACAATTGTATATCTATTGTAGAAGTATGACCATGAAGAACTTCATACTATTTATGGAAGAAGATATTGTTTGGTATTATCATAAACCATTGCAGCAATAACCATCACTCTAATTACCACAAACTTGGACTGTGTATGGGATTTTAGGAAAAACCTTAGACTAAAGAAGAGCATTGTATGAATGTACTGTGGATGAACTTCAAAATATTGGAACTATGTGCAGAAAGCAGACTGTTGAACTCCCTCAAGTCTGAACTGTATAAAATTCATCGAATTCGGGACTGTGTATAATATGGAGAACCCTTCAAAGCCAAAATTGAACTGAGTAAATGCTGAGGATGAACTTCAAATTGTTTCCAAACTAGGATAGTTAAGCCTCATCACTCTTCACGTCACTCAACTTTGGAATGCTTAAGTTGTGCATGTCAAGGATGAAGAAACCCTACACACATGGACTTAAACTTCAAACTCAGACTGTGTGGATGACCTTAAGGCATAATCAAACTTTGAATTGTTTGCAAAAGAACTCAGACTGTGTAAACCCTCTACTGTAAAAATTGAATTGTGGAAACCCTGGACTACAAAGATTCAAGTTATTTTGTTAACCCCAAAACTTTCATCTCTGTGGAAAACTCAGATGCTTCATCTACCAAGATATTATCTTCATTTTTTATGTTTAAATAACCCCAAAAAAAAATTCGGGTAAGGAAGCCTCAGTCCACTGTTCACCACTGAATTCTCATGGGTTAGGGAAAACTCCTCTTCATTGTTTCTACTGCAACAGTCACCACCGAAAAAGTTGTGCTAGTAATACAAACCCTGTACATTAGAGGATCCCTAAGCAAGGGAAAACATAAAAGTAAGAACCAAAAAAATGTTATCCACCATCTGCTGCAACCACCAAATTTCCCCAGTCGTCATCCACCGAAAAATATTAATTAACTTTCCTCAGTCCACGAGTTTCCTCTCTCTCATTCGTTGGATGATTCTTGAGTGAGGATGTGCTTGTTTTTATATCCATTAATGTGTTGACTATTACCACCTAAGTTGTACTTAGTCTGTTTTATCGAGTGAGCCAGGTGAACTGGACAAAGATGATTTTTTCGGACTTAAGAAGACCTTTAGACTTTCTTCTAGGAAGTAATTTTTTTATCTACCACATGTTCATACCCCCTTGGGGGAGTTGTAATAAAATGTTCTAGCATGGTAGTGTCTGTGAAATACTCAGTTTCTTGGTGTTATACCAAAATCCTATCACCATCATGTGATAAGACCTTTGACATACCTACTTGCCCTAAATCCCAGCTTCTGGAGTGAAGACTAAATGGTTTTTTATCAGTCTGTCATACAAATTCTCAGCACCACGCATGCCCCTTTGTCCAGGAGCGATACCCCTACTCGCACCGCCTTTCATCGGTTGTACACAAGCGGTGCCACCGCCCATCACCCTTGGTCCATAGGCGGTTATTACCAGAAGCACAGTACCCTAGGTAAAAGGGGAAAAAGAGAAGCTTCTTGAGGCTTCTAGATGTTAAGCCTTAAGATATCCCTTATCCCTACTGTTGTGGGTTGGTTGAGCTCGAGATCCCTCATCCTAGGACCTTAGAGGCCACCTCACCCACTAATTTCTCAACCATCTCTATCCATTAAAGCCCTATAAATATGAGCTCATAGCCATGGTTGATAGGAGAAAATTGAAGGTATTGTTATGATGTTGGACTGATTCTTGGCCCAAGATCATTTGGAGAGAGCATAGAGAGCTAGAGTCAGAGATTTTGGGGATGAATAGCTGGTTTCATGGAGATGCATGTCAACACTAAGGCTTGGTTGTAAACTTCTTCATATTTCTAATGCAAGTTGATTTTCTGTCCCATATATATTGTTGATGTTTGATTTCAGATATATATTGCTAGATTCCTTAGTCACTAGCATAGATTAGTAGATCATATTCTGGTTGCTTTGATTTGTTTCGTGTTGAACTATTTTGCAGGTACACAGGTGGACTATCAAAGCCTTGTATTCCAGATATCTATAGCATTTAGGGAGAGTTATCAACCTCTATGATCTATTTGTTCCGGATCTGAACCATTCAGACCAGCAGAACACCTTGCTGTCCGCAGGAGGTGAAATATTCCAGTCAACAAATCTGGCAACTTTGCTGGGGAGTAGTTGTATTCAGTTGTTCTGATCATCCTCAATCTGCAACTTTTGTCTGAATCCATGCTCCATTTTTTTCAACCCTTTTCAGTCAGATCTACTTTATGATTTGTATCATTTGGGTTTGAAATTTCCAGATCTGTTCAGATCTGAGTCATTTCAGTTTTTTATGCTCTGTTACCACATTCAATTCGATAGTATTTTCCTTGATCTAGTCTTGTTTGACCTGATCCATCGTTCTCTTTCTTGTTTTGGCCATCTACAGGGAACCGCAAAAATGCTTTGTACGAGGAGCGGTGCTACCACCTGAACATAGTGAGTAGTAAGTGGTGCCACCGCATGTATCTGGTTTGTGAGGAGCGGTGCTGCTTTGGAAATTCTCTTACAACACCTACGAAGCGCGGTACCAGGTAGGCATTAGTCCAAAACTCTCTTTTCTCATTTTTCTTTGTAAAAATTTGGAATTTTGATTGCTTTCAGTTTTGTTATCAAGCCTATGTTATTGAATATGATGTGTGTGGCTTACTGCTTTGATGGTTTAAGATTGATTTTGAGTGGAATTCCAAAAATTTGTTTAGTCTTTTTTTATTGTTCATCTGCTTCTTGCTTGTTGGTTGTGCTTAAAGAAGGATTTATTGTTTTCTGAAAGTTAGGGTGTTCATTGAACTCTCTTTTCGTTGCATATACTGAAAGAAGAACACTAAATTAGCTTCTAGATTTCATTTCTTGCTTGCATAGTAAACTTCTTTTTCTTCCCTTCAAAAAAAAAAAGTTTTGCTTGAGATTAGGACATCATATTTGAGCGTTGGATTTGGGTTTTCTGATTGGCTTCATAAGCTTTCAGGACCTTTACGATCTTTCGTCTCTCATGCATATAGGACTATCTCGATCAAAATTAAAAAAATGGTAGTTTTAAGTTAAATTTTCTTATGTTTTTAAGAAATTTGAAAAGTTAGAGTGCATTGGCATATAGGTGTGCTTGGTGTTGTTCTTTTAGGAAAAAAGATTCTCACCCTTCCCATTTGCTTTTGGAAAGAATAATTTGGTTTGTAGAAGTATTTGCTTGTCTTTGATTTGATGTTCATGACTGTTGGTTGGAATGATTTTTGGTTTTGAAACAAAAAGAAAAAACACTCTCTTCCCTCCCGTAAGTAGGCATATTGAACGGTAAAGTGAACATTTGCACAAGCATATTGCATGGTTTTACTTTTCTATCAGAACATCATGCATTCACCTAACCATACAAGTTAAAATTAATAGTAGTTGTAGGTTAAAATTTACGTAGTAACTTGAATGATAGGTTAGAGACGTGTTCGAGCGTCGTAAAACGTAGGAGCTGTCATTATTTGTCAGCATTACATTTCGGGACTCATGCGGTTCTTCCACGTACCGTCGGTATATTGAACGGCCTTTCACATACCCTTGAGGTATATAGAAAGGTACTTCACATACTCTATTGTATATCGGAAGGCCCCTTGTGTACGGTTATGCGTTAGACAGCACTACTACCGATTCGAGCTCCCACGTACCTTGAGTATATTGGGAGACCCCACTAGGGTACCTTATCTATCTGAGAAAATCTCTTTGGCCGTCTTGTTTGGAGCCATACACCGAAAACAACATTTGGGGAGATTACTACGCACGTACCCTCAAGGTATATCGTGAGTGGCACCTACTAGTGAGAGACCTGACTTTTGAATTCCTCTTGTCATTTTAAGTCTGCTTGTTTTGACCTATAGTTTGAGTATGGAAGTCTTTTGGTGTGTTTTTTCTAGATTTTCAGACCCTAGGTTAGATAGGAACTGTACACACTGGCTGAGTTAAGACAGTACAGGAGAGTACGGGGCTTGCCACCCGATTTTACTTCTGTTTCAGAAGAAAATCCAATGGAAGCTATCGACCAAGGAGCTGCTACCACCTCCCAAGTGGGAGATAATGTGGTGGTGGAAAGTGGAGTACCATATTCTTCACACTCGCCCCCCTTGGTCCAACAGCCTTCCTGAGAATATTCATCGTTCCATCCTCCCGTGGAAGGTCATGTTGATGATACCCATCCAAACTTTGGTCCTAATGCTCCTTTTTGGGAGACACCTATTGGACAGGCCATTGCCTCATTTGGCACTTGTGTAAGTTCTCCTGAGAGTGAAGAAGAATGCAGGCAATACTGTGCTGCTATCCTCCATGCACAGGAGGTAGAAAAGCAGATTGACAACCTATTAGGCTCTTCACTAGTTCGTTCCACATTCCTTCCTGTGGGATATCGTTCACTAGCCAATTCTATGAGACCCATTGAACCAATTATAGATCTTCCATTAACAACCCATAGCCCAGGTCAAATTTCCACCCCTCTCACTTCTTATGTTATGTCTATTCCAAATCCTCCCAGGTCTTTTGCATCTGGGGCCCAACCTTCAATTCATGTTTCGTCAGTACCTTTGAATGCCGGGGGGCAACCCTCGGCACAACCTATGTTATCTGACCCTAGAGTTGTACCTAGTCAAGAGGAGACCTCTAACATAGAAACATCTATATTTTTTGTCCCTCCCACCCACACTAATGTGGTAAATCCCCCATCTAGTTCAGGTCATCCCTTAGGGGCACAACTTGTTCCCATTCAGTTTTCTAGTGGTTATGGTTATCAAATACCTATAGGTAATCATCCATCTAATCCTACTGGAATTCCATACCCTAGCAACACTTTTACGCCATGGGGGCAACCTAACTGATCTTACATGCCAGCCATGGGAGGGATACCTATACATACTGCGGGAGGTGTGGGAGGACCACCTTATGGAGGTCCTCCCCCTCGGGGACCTAATGGTCCTAGAGGATCTGGCAGTCCTCCTCATGGTCCTGGCGGTCCTAGTGGTCCTGGGGGGCTTGGTGGATTTCCTCCTTATGGCTCTGGAGGGTCTAGTGGCCCTCCACCTAGTGGTTCCGGTGGCTCTAGAGGTTTCCCACCTCCTAGAGGTTCCGGAGGGTCTGGTGGTCCACCTCTTGGTGGTCCTGGTGGTCCCGGTGGTCTTGGAGGTCCCGGTGGCTCTAACAGTCCTCCTCCTAAAGGCCCTGATGGTCTTAGTGGTCCTAATTCCAGAAATCAACCCCCCATGGGTGGATTTTCCAATGGTTCTTCCTCACAGCAACTTGTTTATCAGTCTACATATGGCCCTACTGGTAATTACATGCCATACCAATATTAACAGTATGTGCAGACCAATAGACAGTTACCTTTCCTAGCAACTTTGGACTTGCCTGATTTTTCCAAGTTGATTAATGATCCCATTCGACACAATCCCTCATGGCCTCCCATTCCGGTAAAGTTACCATCGGATATTCCGAAATTCGATGGGAAGCAGGGTGAAGATCCACGGAACCATGTTATGACTTTTCATTTGTGGTGTTCCTCGAACTCCCTCATGGATAATTCCATTCGGTTACGACTCTTTTAGCGAACTTTGACCGGTATGGCAGCGAAGTGGTATATTGAACTCCCACAACATTCGTTTGTGGATTTTGGCTCGTTGGAAACCGTATTTCTTACGCACTTTCATCTCCCTATTCGTTATGAAATGGGCACTGATCTTTTAACTTCTTTGCAACAGAACACCTCCACCCACATTTTTGATCATATTCATGAGTGGAGAAGGCAGAGAAGGCTTATTAAGGCCCCTATTCTGGATCAGTTGTTAGCTGATTGGTTCACCAAGTCCTTGTTGCCTCCTATTGCCCGAGATGTGGCCATGGGTGGTGTCATTACCGAAGAGCGGGCTATTAGTTGGGCTCAGTACCTAGACTTGGTCTATTCCCAGTCCAGGACTCTTTATGACCTGATTCCTCAAGCTCCTTGCCCCAGCACTGACCCTACCAAGCCATCAGCAGAAGTACCTGTTGATGGAATTTTTGGTTCAATCCAGTCCCCATCCACAGTGAAACCTGCCAAGCAAACCCAAACTGCTACTCCTTCGACTCCTAAGGTTTCTGTCGAGGTCAATTCTATTCAAAGTACTCAAACCTCGGGTAATAAAAAGAAAGGTAAAAATTGAAATAAAAAACCTGGAAACCAACAGTAGATCCCACAATCAACCAATAATGACAACAACACAGGGAAAAGGAAGGCTAAATACCCTTGTCTGTTATGTGGTGGTGACCACTTCTCAAAGGAGTGTCCCCGTTGGAACGAAATCTCTCAGTTTTTGAAGTCTAATCCCACACCTGTAGTACTTACAGATCCCTTTCCCTCTCAACAATATTTGGTAGACCACATGTCGAACCAGGGTAACTCTAGTTCATCGGAGGAAATTCGTATGATGTCCTCAGATACCATCCATCTGCAAACTCGAAGCCAGAATTATGATAAACCCGTAGATAAGCAAGAATATTAATCTTCTTTAGGGAAAGCTCCCTCTAATAGTTATCTGAAATCCTCATCTACTGTTCCCTTGTCTATCGAGAAGCCTACTCTTGACATGATTTTACACCCACCAAAGAGTACTCTTCGGAAGGCTGTCTTTAATCCCAATGTCTGAGCTGCTCAATTCTATAATGTGGTTGAAGATCTCGCTCAGGCACCTTGTGCAATGTCTACCCTAGAAGTACTCCAAAGTTTCCCTACACAACGTAAGAACTTGTTGACCGCATTAGGAGCTATAGACCCGGATAACACTAACTTGATTCACTTCAACGTTGAGGACTATAAACCTAGATTACCGCATAAACTTGCTTTTCAGATCATTACGAAAGAATTTCTTTCAAATGGTACTAGACAAAGGAGCTTTGACCTCAGTGTTATCTCTGACTTGTTGGAAAGCTCTTGGCTCTCCCAATCTTGTTACATCACCTATGACCCTTAAAGCCTTTGATGGACAGGGTTTCCAACCCCATGGCCTCATATCAGCCCTCACGGTCGAGCTGGGGGGAAAAACCGTTTCCATTCAAGTAGAAGTAGTAGATGCCCCTTTAGATTATAACCTCCTTTTAGGAAGGAGTTGGTTCTATGCCATGAATGTTGTTGCTTCAACAGTATTTCGAACGGTCCAATTCCCGCATCTCGGGAGAATTGTTACCATTTAACAGCTTGATTTCTGTACGCCGGATGTTACTACCTCCACGGCTAATAACATCCCCATGTTAGGTCAGTCCCCTCCTCCTTACTAGTCGATTGGGGTAGGTATGCTGAAGGATTCATCCCTTATGGGGATTTTTCCCTCTACTCCTCCTAGCACAGATATCGCGACAGTACATATGATCGCCTCATTTGATATTGATCCCCAAGGCACAAATGTTGTTGAGTCCACCTCATTGAGCCCGCATGAAGCTATGTATGACATCATTCAAACTTATTCCGATGATCACACTGATGACATTCATTTAGTGGCTTCAAATCCTTACCACTTGCCGTACTGGTTAGAACCTTCTCTTTCGGTTCTAGACTATCTCTCCAAGACTTTTCCTTTCGATGAGTCCATTATAGAGATCATGAATACAGAGGAGCCCATTTGGGAGGATCACCATCATAGATCCATGCTCCTCCTTAATACCAGTTCAGGCAGCCATGATTTTGCATCCTTGTTTCCTACTGATATTGTCAACGTTCCGCAAAGTCCTATATTGTTGCAAGATACAAATTTTGAAGGAAGCCTTTGTAACATTACTCAGATGAACCCAGTTGACATATCAGCCAAACCTGATGTTATTGAGCATGTTCATGTTGGGCAGAACTACTCCACAGATGAATCTGAAGCATATAAGGCACTTTTTAAGGAATTTCGTGATAATTTTGCTTAGTCCTATGAAGATATGTCGGGGATTGACCCTTCCATTGTGGTCCACGAGATTAAAACTTATCCCATGGCTAAACCTGTCAGGAAAAAACTTAGGCAAGTCCATCCTAGGAAGGCCGCAGCTATAAAAGATGACATTGAGAAACTTCCGAAAGCTGTTTTTATTTATCCTGTACCTCTAACAGAATGGGTATCGAACGTTGTCCCTGTCAATAAAAAGCAGGGTACCATTAGAGTCTGCATCGACTTTAGGGATTTAAATAAAGCTTGTCCCAAAGACAACTTTCCTACCCCGCACATCGATCAGATTATTGACAAATGTGCTGGAAGTGTCATCTTTTCATTCATGGATGGCTTCTCCGGCTATAATCAGATCGAGATATTGCCCTCCGATCAGCATAAGACGGCATTCATTTGCCCATGGGGAACCTTTGCATATAATAAGTTACCTTTCGGCTTGAAAAACACTGGAGCCATGTTCCAGCGTGCATTGTCCTATGCATTTCACAACATTAAACATATTGTTGAACCGTACCTTGATGACCTCCCTGCTCATTCACAGCGACGGGAGGACCATCCTGGTCATCTTAGAGACATATTCTTGAGATGCCATCATTATAATGTACGGCTCAATTCGCGTAAATGTGTTTTTTGCGTTGAGACAGGACGTCTGTTTGGATTTGTGGTATCCAAAGATGGCATCCGAATCGATCCTTTGAAGATTGTCTCCATCATTAATCTACCAACCCCAACCAACATCCTTGAACTCCAAAGTTTACAAGGGAAGGAAAACTTTCTCCGCCGTTTCATGTGCAATTTCACTAAGAAAACGCACGGTCATATGCATCTCCTCAAGAAGAACACTCTATTCTTCTGGGAAGACCAGGCCCAACACACCTTTGATAGTCTTAAGCACGCTCTGACTCATTCACCCGTGATACACCCCCCGAATTATTCAAAGAATTTTCTCTTGTATATTGTTGCCTCCGCTACTACCATCGCCATGGTTTTAGTGCAGGACAATCTCCACGATCAGGAGCATGTGATTTATTACGCCAGTAAGAATCTTATTGATTCTGAAACCGATTATTCACATGTGGAGAAGCTAGATTTGGCCACGGTCATTGCTGTGCAAAATTTTTGTCACTACATTATGCTTCACACTACCACCATATTAGCAGACCAGAACCCGATGTACTACATTATGACTCATCAGGTACTCGGGGGGCAAGTACTCCCATTGGATCGTCATCCTTCAGGAGTTCAATCTCAATTTTGCTAAGGCTACATCAAAGAAATCCTTGGTTTTTGCTGAGCTTATATGTGACCTTCCCTGTGCTACCATGGAATCTGAGCCCAGCGATTCATTTCCAGATGAATTCTTGTTCCTAATTAGCACTATTGATCCTTGGTATGGAGATTTGTTGATTTATCTCCAAACTCAGCATTTTCAGCCACATCTATCTCATGATGATCGTTGTCGCATCCATCACCACGCGAAATACTATCTTATCTTGAATGACACCTTGTATAGACATGGGATTGACTCCATTCTCCGGCGATGCCTCACTCATGAGGAGGATGAACTGTGCTGAATGATTTCCACTCTGGAGCATGTGGCGGTCATTTATCTAGGATGGCTACAGCCCAGAAAATCCTTCACGCTGGCTATTTCTGGCCTTCTGTCTTCAAATAATATCATGAGGCTGTTAAGAAATTCCCACCTTGCCAACATTTTTATCCCAAAAATCACACCCATCCTGCTCCGCTTCACCCCATCATTGTCATTGGCCCTTTTTCCAAATGGGGGATTGACTTCATGCATTGTAAACCTACCTCAGCCGGGGGGCATGGTTACATCATCGTAGCCATGGATTATTTCACAAAATGGGCTGAGGCCATGCCTACATATGCAGAAGATGGTAAGACTGCCGCTCTCTTCTTGTTCAATCATATCATAGCTAGATTTGGAGTTCCGCAATCCATCGTCACTGATCACGGATCTCACTTCAATAATCAAATGATGGAGGAATTGAGTGCCAAGCTAGGTTTTCGCCATGAAAACTCTACGCCGTATTATCCCCAAGCTAATGGTCAGTAGAGGCCATTAACAAGGTTTTGAAAACTATGCTTCATCGGATGGTTGGAGATCATAAATCCAATTGGCATCTTGTTCTTTTTTCTGCTCTTTGGGCTTATCGGACTTCCATGAAAATAGCTACTGGTTTCATGCCATTCCAACTTGTCTATGGACTTGAAGTTGTCTTGCCGATCCAATGTCATATTCTATCTTTACAACTTGCTGTCGAACTTCTCCTAGACACTTCCGCAAAGGAAGCAATATTTTTGTACTTAAATAAGCTTGATTAGACTCGTAGAGATGTTGCCTTACCTAATGAGGCACATAAGAAACCCATCAAGGCGCAGTACGATAAATGCATCCAGCCTCATGTTTTCAATGAGGGTGACCTAGTTTTGACTTATGACCAGAGATATGACAAGCTAGGAAAGGGTAAGTTCGAGTCCATGTGGTATGGACCTTTCGTTATTTCCAAGGTGTTAGAGAAAGGAGCCTATGAGTTGGTGGATTATGATGGAATCCATTTGGGGCAACCTCGCAATGGGTTGAACTTGAAAAGGTACTATGCCTAGGTTTTCTTGGATGGTATCTTGTATATATGTAAATTGATTGACTTTCAATGTGATTTCAGTATTTTCAATATGGTTTTCAGTTTTGGTGTCCACATCTATTTATACCATGTTTTGGTCATGCAGATGGCTTTCTACGACTTCGCTGATGGTGCTTGCTGCCACACCTTGAATATAGCCTCGACTGCTTGGGTTCTCTATTCCCCAGCTAAAGATTTGGTCAGTTCAGGAGCGGTTTTCTTAGGTCCCGCTACTAATAACATCGCCCAGTATGAAGCAGTCATCGGTCTTCTGACTGAAGCTGCCTCCCAGCATTTCTGTGATCTAGTAGTTTTGATGGACTCTCAGCTCGTGGTTTGTAATTTAAACCATGTCTACACCATTAGGAACCCAGTGCTCCTCCACCTCTTCCGGAGGGTACGTTTGTTAGAAAGATCATTTGGAACCATTACATATAGGAATATCCTTAGGGAACATAATGCAGTTGCTGATTCATTGGCTACTTACATCCTAGATTGGCATATTGCCCATTCATGACGTTAAATCAAAGATGGTACATTGTAAATAAACATTTAAAGAGACATAGAACTCATAGAAAATGCATTTATCCATTTGAAACGTATAAACACCGTGTAAAATTCTATATA
>LPNX010772783.1:25307-38574 GCA_001517045.1 Pseudotsuga menziesii | reverse complement strand
TGTGCCCCAATTAGGTCAAGTTTAACCAATGGTGCTAATGACTATAAATAGACTGGATGGACTCCCGATTTAGACATGACTCCCGATTTAGACATATGATGAAATTTGGACAAGGGAGGATTAATAATCCTAACACCTCAGTGTGACTTATCCCTATTGTAGATGCGGCATTGACCGCGGCATCAAAAATTCCACTAAGGTCTGGCATGGATGACTCTACATCCTGATGCTATAAACATGCGAAAATAACATTAAGAAAAACCACTTGTGAAGTGAATTCATAGCTAACTAACAACTTCCATTGGAAGTGTGTACATTACCATGGGATGAGTAGGTTGATCCTCATGCACACCCTCTCTGTTCAAGGAAGAGGGTTGTCTGGTGTAAACAACCCTCTTATCTATGTTTGGACTACGTGGAGATCCAAACCAAAGAGGCAGTACAGGGATCTGCGAGGACATCTACATTCATAAAGTGTTACCATAGTTAGACATGGATTTGAATGGATGGAATAATATGTACTGAAAAAATAACATGTTGTAATATACTTACCCCTTCCTGGGACATATCTCCACCATGGGAGTGACCGCTTCCATCAATTTCTTGCCCCTGCAGGTTTAAAAATTATAAACATTAGTGATCTAGAAAGGAGTGTACAGTAAGAAATTTAAATAATTCGAACAAGATTCAGTCATAACCCATGTACTTACATTCTTCAAGTAATCGTAAATTCCACCTTGGACTGTGTCATTGATATCAACGTCTCCAGCATCACATTCTAAGTGGGGTTCCTGCAACTTCAAAAATTGTAAATATTAGACAATTTAATAAATTAATCAAGACTAACACATGCATTAACAAAATTATATGTAATAACAAAATGACAAGTGTTTAAATATTACCTCAATGGTGGTTCTTTGGGCCTCGGGTACAACCACACCGAGTGCAGTACCATCCCCGTGAGAGGCATCAATCTCCTGTAAGAGTAAATATTGCATATTTTACGAATCTTTTAATATGTTACATATAGTATGGAAAAATTAAAAATTGAACAATAATAGAGTTTTAAAACAATGTCCTTACCTAACCACCAGTCATCGTAGTGGTACCATGTCTTGGTCTGGGACCATAACAGGGTCCCCCACATGATGTGTAGACATGTGGCTCGCTCCAAGGCACTTGGGATGTTGGTCTATCCCCACCAATAGATGTCCCTCCACCACCAGAAGTTGGTGGTTGTACACCAGCAGAGGAAGAGGGCACTCTCTGGTCAATAGTGGTCGTGTGTCGAGAGACCATCTCAGCTAGAGTAAAAAATGCCTCCTGTGTCTGGGAAACCATGTCATGTGCTGGAGGGATGTCTGTCCTCGGTAGCTGGGCACGGGGTGCAGGTATCTATGGATTGACATCTCTATGCCTAGCATGGGGTCGGTGTTGGGGCATCCCCCTACCAACTCCCTGGAAGCCCAACATGTCAAAATAGTTGACATGTTTCCCCATCACAAACTCTGCATACAATTTTTGGAGGAAGTACATCAGTACTTCCCTATTGTTATGAGGGGGAATGTCAAAAACCATGTACCACCTATCCATCCAATTGTCTCTGATGGGTGGAAAGGTGCACCACTCAATAGAAATATGTGGCATGTTGATATCTGGAATGTCATCCATCCCAGGCAGTATAAATAATGAATAGATGTGTTGTTTTGTTATTTTGATCTTTTTTACCTCATTGTAACTTAACCCATCAGCATATTGTTGTCTTTTCCTCTCCCTGTAAGATACGATGCTATACAAAGCATCATTCGATATTGTGATCGTATCAACAATAGACAACAAAGAATCTGACAAGGAGCGGCAAAGCTCATCTCCACCCCTCCAAGCAGAACCAATCTCTCTCAAATGGGCAATAAACCTCATTATCTCCGCATTGTTATCCATAGTATCCACTGAAATAATAAATACAAATAAAATATCATTAGAAATATAAACACATGATATAATGACATATCTAAGCACTGAAAACTGTATAACTAATGACATATAAACTAAATCCATCATGTAAATTTAAAAATTGATCTTGAATTTTACAGTAAAGAATAAACATTTAACATTTTTTCATTTCATATTTATGTCCTAAATTCAAGTATTAATTCCAATTTTTAAGTATGCATGTGTACATAAAGTGTCTTGAGTGCATATGTTGATTGCGAAGCTCCTCTAGCTTATTTTAAGCCTTGGATTATGAAGTTGCATTGAAATTGTGAGGTGCTGACTATTGCCTTTGCATAACCAGCTCCCAGATTGCGGGTAGAGGCAACAATTAGACCCTAGAATAGGCGGCATAATGTGCTGTTGATGATTAAAATCCCAGTATAGGCAACGATTTTGTTAGATATGTAATTATTTGTTGTAGGGTGATGTTTTTTGGACTCCAAAGTCTATTTAGTAGATATTTATGGATTTTATGGTTGCAAGGGTTCCACTGGATTGTATCATGTATGATAATATGTGATTGGCATGTTTAATCAAATACATCAACCTACCTATGTATCTTCACGTTCATAGAGTCTATTGTTGAACTTTGTTGTCTTGACCTCTACCAAAAAGTACCCTTCGCTCAAGACGAAATATTTGTTAAGGGAAGCTTCTATACCTTATTTTAACACTTGGATTGGGAAGTTTTATCAAAACTATAAGGTGTTTATTGATGTTCTTGGAAGAGCAACTTCGAGAAGTCTCATCAAAATTATAAGGTGTTTATTGATGTTATTGGAAGAGCAACTTCGATATTTCAGATAGAGGCAAGGGATTTACCATGTTTGTTTATGTATTTTAGGGGAATATATGAATTCTACTTGATTTTTTTTTAGTTGTATGCAAGCTTGCAACATAATTGACAAACTTTGCATATTTGTTAATTTTGGTTTGGATTCACAATAGTGAAGTTCGTTTGTTTTTTATGAGTTAATTGGGGTTTTGGTTTACATTGGGCATGTAAATTACTTATGCAAACTTGCAATGTGCTTGACAAACTTTGCATATTTGTGGATTTTGGTATGGATTCACAAGCCTTCCTTGTGAATATGCATATGGAAATAGTGAAATTCATTTGTTTTTTGAGTTAGTTGGGGTTTTGGTTTCCATTGGGCATGGGAATTTTGGGTATGAACTTTGGTAAATAATCAAAATTATTTAATTTTTATGATTAAATTGGGGTATTTGGTTTCAATTGGCCAATTACATTGGGGTTCTAGTTTCCATTGGGGTTTTTGTTTCCATTGGCCATAATTTAATTTATTTTGGTTTAATTTTTCAATCTAGGGCAAATAAATTGATGAACAAAGAGAAAAAAACATGAAAAGAAATGAGGAAAATACCTCACAAATAGGAGGTTTATCCAAAGGTGGAGATGGAGGGATTTGGCACACCCAAAAACGTGTTTTCCCAGTAGAGATTTGCTCCAAAGTTTTCCAATAGCCGCGTGATGAGGAGAAAAAGGCAGCCTCGGCCTATTTTAAAAAAAAGACAGGCTTTCCAAATCGCGCCTCCGTTTTAGTAAACAAAATCGCGCGCACGATTTTTTTCACTAAAACGAAGGCATGATTCGATTAAATTAAACAGAGGTGCGATTTGTTTTACTATCCTAATTGGCATGCTTGTTGGAAGCCTTGGGACTAGGCTTGGGAGGTTCTGGATTGCTTGGGATGATTTCTTTTTGTTGGATCAAGAGTGATTGACTTCACTCCACCATTGCATCTAAAAGGTCCCTCAACTTCTTGCACACACCCCTAGACACAATAAATACATCTCGCAAGGAGGCAAACACATCTCCAATGGAGGTACAACAACATATAATGACAATATACATCAGAATATCTTCTAAATTTACAAATACATCAATAGTCACACATAATCAACCATGGTTAAACATGGTCAACCATAGTCAAACAAGGTCAATCATGATCAAACCATAGCAAAACACGGTCAACCATATGGAAACAAAGTCAACCTTATTCAACCATAATCAACTATGGTTAAACAAGGTTAACCATAATCAACCATTACAAACCATTGTCAACCATGGACAACGATAGTTAACCGTGTCCAATCATGGTTAAACACATTCAATCCCCATCAACCATGGTCACATATAGTCAAGAACTGTCAACCATCATCAAATCATAGTCTACCATAGATAATCATGGTCAACCATAGTCAACCATAGTCAAACATTCTCAACCATGGTCAAGCATACTCAATCAATGTCATCCATGCTCAAGCATAATGAACCATGGTTACCAATAATCAACCATGGTTCATGTTAGTCAATTCTAATCAATCATGATCAAACATGGTCAACCACAATCAACCATGATAAGATATAGTCAACCATAGTCACTCATGATCAACCATTATAAAACTATAATAAACCATAGTCCATTATGGTTAAGCATTGTCTAGCTATGATAAGCTTTAATAAATAAGAGAAACTATGATCTACTATAATGAAACAAAGTAAACCACAATTAAATATTGTTAACCATAAAAAAATAATAAACAATTATAAAATATAGTTTTTTTTTAAATTATTTATATTAATATATTTTAATTTATAAATATACTATTTTTTCACATCAAGAAGATAGAATTTTTAACCTTTTAAATTAATGATATGAATCTCAATATGTCAACTATCAGCTAAATTAATATATAAAAATTATGAATCACATAATCAAACAATTTTCTATACCAATTTAAGGTAAAAAAGTCAATCAGATAATTAAACAAGCCTTACATAAAAATTTTAAGGTAAATATCTAAGGTAAAGATTTATGGATTGGATAGTTAAATAGGGTGTAAGTTAAAGTTTAGATGATTTCCATCATTATCCAATGAATATTTTATTCAAATTCCAATAAAAATGGTTGGAAAGATAGTTTTAAGTTATTGGAATTGCATAATTAGTGTGCTAAATTGCAATTTCAACAATAAAAATCGCAATTTCAACAATAAATTTCTTAATCAAATTCCAGCAAAAAACCACACTCAAAATATACAAATCGTCTAAACTTTAACTTACTCAAATAGTTTTTTCAAAAAATCCAAAAAAATTAAATTTAACATATATAAAATTAATTTTTATGTTATAATTAAGTATAAAATTTCATTTGCATCATAAAATTTGTAATTAAAATTACTAACAAAAAAAAAGCAATTTCATCCATTCGTTCATAAAATTTCTTCCTGAGACCATATTTTAACCATTCGTTTATAAAATTTCTTCCCACAACCATAATGATAAAATATAAAAAAAAAAAAAATTAGTTTTGAATATAAAATTTCAACTTGTATGAAGTAAACAATCAGTAAATACCATTACAACCATTCCTTTATTTATTTATTGGATAAAAAATCTTTTAAAACATAGTGAAATGTCAACAGTGCAATTTGACAGACAACCTCTGTATTTCTGTGACAGTTTAATAGCTTCTAGTCACTGTTCTAGCTTAGCAATGAAATTGCCAATGGGAAAAAGAGTCTTTAAAGTCAAAATTCGAGTGTTATTGGAGTATGTTCACACTCCCTGTTAGATTAGAAATTATAGATTTATTTATAAAAATTTAACAGTCAATAAAAATTCCACAATGGTGAGAAAAAAATTGAGAAAAGTAATAAAATGTAATCTCACAAGATAGATCATAATCCCTTCGATAGTTTACAATTGAAAATGACACATGGCAACAATCATTGTGATTAGGTAAAGAATTTGTGAACTATAACAATGTAATCCGAGAAGATAGCTCATAATCACTGCTGTGGTTTACGATTGAAAATGCCAACTCACAAAAAGTTTGAAAGGGGTTGGTGATTTCCAGCAATTAGAATTTATAAATATATAATTATATATAAGTTTAATTTTCAATTAAAAATTAATATTGGTTTATGATTGGCATAGTTGCCAACATATGGCATAGTTGCATAACAACGAATGACCTTTTGTGTAAGTGTACATGACAATAATAATTTCTTTAAGCATCGTCACCTCAAGTTCCCTAGGCCCACTTTCACTCTACAAATTCCTCCTCCTATGAACCAAGCCCACAAGATTAGAACAATAACCTACTAGTCAACATCCCTTTCATTTTTTGATCTCGACAAGGAACAAGGACAAGTACAATGCCTTAGAGAAGTGCACCCTAGGAGGAGAAGTGTGCCCCACAACCAACTCAACCAACAATCCCAAAGAGAATTGAAAAACCTTGAGGAAACTGCAAGCTCAACCAACAATTTAGGAGACCAGTGCACTCCCCTTGTGGATATTTACAGCTCAACAAGCAACCCAGGCAATAAGGGTGTACCCTCATAAGCCAACTAATGCATTGTTTATTAATATTTTATATGCAATTATCTAGAAGCCCAATTTTGAGTGATATAATATCAATTAAAATCTTGTTGCATTCTCATATAAAATTCATTTCTAGTCTTGAGTGACATGCATACATGAATGACCAATTTTCTCATGAAGAATTTTTCAGCATATAAACAAGCAACTTGGATTTATTATTGAATTAAGTGAGTATTGAACTATTCTTTTCCAAAATCTAGGGCCCTAATGAATTATCAGTTTTCTAAGATTAGCTATAGTGTTCTCTCTTATTTTTCTTTCTCTCTTGGATCAATTTTTTGTTGGTATTTATGGTTGTCTTTACTCGTTCATGTTAAATGATTCATTTTTTATCATTGGTATCAGAAAATTTAAGGTATCCTAAATAGGATTATCTAGAGGCCATGATCCCACACTTCTCTCTTCCTCAACAAATATGTCTCCACTTTTAGGTTCTTTTGAGGTCATCCTCCACACCAAAAAAATACCCTCAAAAAATTTATTTTTCAACACAAATCATCTTTTGTTGAGATCTCTCACTTGTGGAGGTTTTTGGAGGCCACCCTCCCAACCCAAGGTTTCTTTTGTTTTGTCAAATGCTTGATTGGGTTTTCATAGGAACCATTGGGTTGGATTTCATTTTAGGCTTTCCTTCTACCTGCATCACCCTTGATTTGGTTTTTTGTATAGATATACCTCCACCCAAATCCTCTCCCAAGGTCTACAAATCCCTTATTGTATTCTCTAGTAGAATCTATTTAACAACTCTGCCTCTTTCTGCATATTCATAATCTCTCTCAAAGGGGGAACCCTTCTTAGACCTCATTCAATATTTCTTTAGATGTAGTCTGCAAAACCCTAACCAAATCCTAAGGTTTTACTTACACAACCTTTATCTCAATGGATCCTCCTAACATTCACTGCACTGAGATACATAACCTATTTTTCAAAGTGTGGTGAAAGAATTGGTTAATTCTCTCAACAAATCCGTCAATTTTCTACCTAGTTCTTCCCTATTTTCCTTCCAATTGCACCCAAAAATATGCTTACAAAAATAGGGAGACCAAATACATAAAGATGTACTTAATTCTTGGACGAAAAACCTTATAGAATACTTCTAGAACTATTCAACTATGATTAGAGACCAATGCGTTCTTCTTGTAGGAAATCACTTAGAAGGGCTTACTCAAGCTTGGTGGAATTCTTAGCAACCCTTCATATGTACCCTTTCTATTGAAAATAATTATGAACAAAATCCTCGATTTCATCCTTTTCAAACTCCTCCCCCTAACATTAATACCATCCCTTTTTGGAATCCTCAAGTTCCCCAACCCTTGATAATCCCATGACCATGCCTGTAACAGGCATTCTCCTCATCCAAATAATTCATGTTAACAAGACGATGCAAATACCACAAAAACTCAACCTGTGATATTGAAAAATTCTACTTCTTACAATTTCAAGCTCAATCCAAAGCCTTACTTTCTTGTGAATAAGAAAATTAATTGACCGCATCTCCTTCCTCCCACACCCTTCTTCATCATTTTTTGAGGTTATATCCTTACCCCACTCAACTACACCAAATTCCTCCTTACTATTGATGGTACAATCCGACTCACCCTCCACACCAACTGTACTACTCAATTATAATTTCCAAATCAAAGGCCAACTCCCCACTATCATTATAGACAATGGAAGCGAAAAGAACCTAGTCTCTCAAACACTTGTTAACTATCTATAGCTACCTACTACTCCTCATCCTTCACCTATCATCTCAATTGGGTTAAACTAGATAGTCCTCATGTGTTGATCAATCAATTATCTTTAGTTACTTTTTCCATTGGCCCTTTCTATGAAACTATAGTCTATGACATATCTCCTTTCGATTGCTTAGAATTACTCCTATGTATCCCATATCATCAACAATGTAGTTCCCTATACATTTTTAGCACCAACACAATCCATCTCATGAAGAGTGTTTGAATCTACCAACTCAACATTAATGACATTCCACTTCCTTTCTGCCCAACATTCCACCAAGTCAATTTGTATAAGTGTTTCTCCCTCACTCTGTATCCCTCTACTCATGCACCTCTTTACATATTACCCTCATCATACCCTTCCCCGTGCTCCTCCCCCAACCTACACACAAGTCTTGATCATTACCACATGATTACTTCTTTCCTAAGGTCTCAATCCTCCTTACTCATTTAGTCCTCTAATGTTCTCCACAACTACAACAATGAAAAACACACTTTGAGCACCAAAACCCCTAAATCGCACTCCTATTGATCTTTCCCATCATCCTGAATAGTTAAAGCACTAGAAAGTTTCACCTTCCCATCTCCAGAAACCTTTTACATGGATTGATTCTAAGCTTCAATTCCAAATTTAGATCTTGTCACTATGTTTGATTTTCATCATGGGAATCATCTTCCTAATAGGGATATCATATCCTCAACAATGGCCCACCTTCAACACCCTCTTTAGGTCACCAATCAATTGTAGCTTTAAATACTTTACAAAGCATGTTCCAACACACATTTTTTTCCTTTTGTTACACATGCACAACCGAACAATGTGGAAATAGTGATACATCCAACGGTGATGCATGTATATCATTTTTCTAAACATTTATTGAAGAACACACAAGGGTTTTAGCTTGGTTAAGGAATCCAACACCACTGCAACACACACATTCATTTTAGATATTCAACAAGCTCTTATGGCATTCCTAGCACAACACAACTCTTAGATTATGCCTCTTACTTAAATAAAAGAATAGTAGTTGAGGTTCAATTTACATTTAATAGGGAAATCGATTTGGGAAAACACACACACACACACAAACACACAAGGGGAAATACATAAATTCATCTAAATACCTAGGTGTGAGGAGCCCCAAGCAAACACATTGCAACAATTAATGCATCAAGTCCAATAGATGAGAAAACTAACTAAGTGGATCGGGTTATGATCTTTGAAGAGTTGCACATGAAAAAAAACACATTTAATAATATTTAAAGTTATATCTACCAAATATTTTTCAAATGCAACATTAAATACAAAATCAATGAATATATAAAAATTATGTCATATAAACCTTACCTTTTCCAGAAACTGTCTTGAATATGATCCTCTTTTGGTTTATAACAAGTATGTCCACAATTGGAGCATTGAGGAATATATATAAACAGCTAGCCTAAAAACACTAGCTTGGCCAGATGATGGCTCCATAATACGTGGTCTAGCATCATTAGAGGATGTATCTTGATGAGATGTTGCTACAAACACATTATGTTGTCGAAGTGTGAATGACCAAGGAGACGAGGAATCTTCTGAGACTACGTCTCTATAGGAAAAATGCCTTCTATGTATATATATATTTTAAAATTTTAATAATTAAATTATATATTTTTCAAAAATTCTTCTAAATTTTTTATCATATTTTGTGAAAAATAAAATCTAAAAAATTGTCAAAAACATTTAACATTTAAACTACTACTTCTTTATATAAATGACAATTTAATAATTTATAATCACCATATCCCAACAGTGAAATTACCAGATGGAAAAATAGCGGAATCTATATTCCACGGCCAGATGGCAAAATAGTGGAATCTAGATTTGTTGGAGTCTTCCCAATATCTATTTAAAAATAAATTCAGCAGTCAATACAAATTCTACGGCAGAGACAGGAACCTCCTTACTTACAATCAGAAACAGAGACAGGAACCTCCTTACTTACAATCAGAAATATTTGTGAAATGTAATAATGTAATTTGACAAGTCTTTCAGTGTGACAATTTTATAGTTCCTAACCACTGTGATAGTTAAGCATTGAAAAAATGACACATGGCAAAAATGGCTGTGAATAGTTTTAACAGTGAAAATTTTAATTAAGCATTGAAAAATGACACATGGCAAAAATGGCTTTGAATAGTTTTAACAGTGAAAATTTTGAAAAATGGATGCGAATAGTTTTAACAGTAAAATTTTAAAGGAGTTGGTGGTTTACAGCTTTCTTCACAATCACTGTCCAGCAATTATTATTAGATTAGAATTTATAAAAATATAATAATAAATAAACTAAATGGTCCATAACAATATAATATTTGTTTTTATTGCTAGTCCTGGTTTCACCAGTATCCCTCAAAAATAATAAAAAGTATCTTTTAGGAATTACTAACAAGTTATAATATTGATCAATCAACTAAGCCTCAAGGGTTAGCTCAATTGGTAAGAGGTGCGCACACCTTCTAGGTTCGGGAGAGGTCACTGATTCGAGCCTTGAGTATTTTGGAGTTAGGCCTTCTGACCGGCGGTTTACCACCTCCACCATCCACTAATGTGAGGAAGTATTACCGAGTTTCCCGTACATATTTCCATAAAAATTTTTGTTTTTTTAATCAATCAACTTGTTAAAAGCCAATTACATAGATTTTAATTTTGAAATACCTATCCTCGGATTTCTCACTCGTATGTTGGACTCAACTTGGCGTGATAAGATTTTCTTAAAACCCTATGAGATACATTTTAATTTTCAAATACGTCAAAAACATCCAAATAAATAGTCAAATTTGATGCCTGAAGCACTGTTTAAGATACATTTTAATTTTCAAATACGTCAAAAACATCCAAATAAATACTCAAATTTTATGCCTAGTCAAATTTGATGCCTCGAGCACTGTTTAAGATACATTTTAATTTTCAAATACGTCAAACACATCCAAATAAATACTCAAATTTTATGCCTGGAGCACTGTTTAAGAAGTGCGCGTCTTGGCGGTAAGCAATATCAATATCATCCTTTAGCCAAAATTAACTAGCCTGCTACACAGGTTTTAATGCTAGGGTGGTTGTGTAACAAGTCTTTGAATTTCAAGATCAGCTTGTTGGGCATGTTTTAATGGACTGTTGCATAGCAGATAGTTGAATCTCAAATACCATTGTTGAATTTAGTTTTAATAGTTGCTTGAGATTAAAGTAACATTATTAAATCTAGTTTTGATGAGATCCAACCACATACTGCACAGTGGCCATTGTATTAACCATTGGATCTACAGCTTGAGATCAACATAGATTAAAAAACATGCCTCAATATTGATCTCTCACATTTATAGTACTCTTTCCACCTAAAGTTAAAAAAAAATCACTAAGAAAAGGACAACTTTATATTAAATAAAGCTATGTTTGAAATACAGCATAATGCTTTTACAAAATATACAAGATTTATATCAGTATCTAAATTGAGCAATCAATTATAGGTTTTACATCCATAACAGCCCTTCTACCACAAAAAAAAGTGTGCGAAAAGTCTACAAAGATCCTACAAATATACAAAACAGAGGCCTACATACAAGATCGGAATCCACTATGAAACACAAAGAGTATTAATAACAACTCAAGTTCCCTTCAGCAATGGTCATACCATCAGATCGCTCCTTCCAAGAGATCAAACCTGTCCCTATACCAATACAAATAGCCTGCTTAGACAAGGCATCAGCTTGAGTGTTGAATTCCAGATAGATATGCATAAAGGAGAGAAGGATAGTGAACCACAAGCCTTCTGACCCTTGCCAGTGGAAGAGACTGATGGAGTGTATAGTGTGAGAGTCCTTCAAAACTAGTGAAAAAGACTAATGAAATGTATAATATGAGTGTCCAAAGCCCAATCCACAATTACTTTGGAATCTTCCAAAAATAATGACAAACTAATCCTACAACAACTAGCAAAACATAGTAAACCTCAAAAAAACCAAAAACTCAACAACTCAACTCTAGTATTCATACCTTCCCAACATCCATACAAAGCAGAAAAGTGTGATTAGCCTCCAAAATAAATCTCTGTCACTAGTAGCACTTTTCACATCTCTCACTTCAAATGAAATTTGACTCATGGCTCAATTTACCCGTCAAATACAGCTAACATTTTACCGAGACAGTCAAAATCTAGCTTAGAATACAGAAAACGTTTCAAATTTTGATTGTTACCGGCAATTTTGACGGGTGTCCGCCATTTGAAATTCCAACCGTGCTCACCTGTAGCACTTTTCCACCCAAAGTAAAACGTGTGGTCTGGGCACGAAAACCAAGGCCACTACTCCTTTCATTGAATTTATTCTTTTAAAGGCCATCGGTTCATCAGATAAGCTGCATAATATCTCGACTGCTCTGCTCTCATGGCTGCAATCTCAGTCTTTTTTCGTCTCATGGCTGCAATCTCAGTCTTTTTTCGTTTCTCCCTCCTTCGTTTTGTGCTCACGTTGTTCTTTCTCTCTCGCCTTAATGCATTAAGACATGAGAACCTTGAAGCGACTGTTCCATTGAATGTGAGCCACTTCTTCAATTTACATCCAAATGCAACGTCCACCAAGAGCCACGGATTGCCCCTGTATTCCAAATCTACGTCTACTGCTGCTGCTTGGCCTTCATTTCTGATAAATGCTCTCAAGAAGCAGGCCAACGCGAATCTCTCAGCTTCCAAGGCTGCTGAATCCACGGCTGGAGTGACCTTTCGCTACAGCGAAACTCTTATGGTTGAAGTAACGGTGGGAACTCCTCCCCAGAAGCAACGGATGGTGCTGGACACAGGCAGCGAGCTCTCCTGGCTACACTGCGCTCACAAGGATTCGAACCCCCCTCCCTTCGATCCCACGCTCTCGCCTTCCTACAACGCAGTACCCTGCAACTCCCCTGTCTGCACTCAAAAAACCACCGACTTCCCTGTTCCCGCCAGCTGCGACGCCAACCGTCTCTGCTATTTCACATACACGTACGCCGACTACACCTCCGTGGAGGGAAACCTCGGGAGCGATACCGTTACGCTTCAACCTTCAAACCCCACGGCGGCGCCGCTCCGAATTCCTGGCGTGGTGC
>LPNX010772783.1:0-24913 GCA_001517045.1 Pseudotsuga menziesii | reverse complement strand
CTCAGCCTCTCGATATACATACAAATCAGTTGTTCGTTTGTATTTATCGACATAAATGGAAATCGGATAATAGGATTGTCTCAGCATCCTAAATCCAGGCAACAAACAATTAAATACTGGAATTAATGTTTGATTTTCCTTGCCCAACTAGATGTCAAGACAATGTAAAATTGCAACCTTTTTTTGTTTTCAAATGATATCATAAGTTTCTCCTTTTGCTGAACAGAAAATATTTATTCGTGGCTTTTAATTGCAGTTTACCTCGCTCTTTTACCAGGTTTCAACAATTTTGTCATTAGAGTTTAGTGTCCAGACTTCATGCTAATGTCGTGTAACGTTACTTAGCCGCATATAAGTTGGTTTCTGCAAGGTAGGTCACAGTCTTCAGAAGTGTCCATAGAAAATAAGGTAAAGCTAATTTTCTTTTGCCAATACCCATAAAACTAATTTCAGGGAATTAATTTATTTCATCACAATTATTGTATAGCTGCTTTATGGGGAAACCAGCTAATGGAATGCTGGAAGGCTTTGTCTCCGCTAAAGGGAAATATAAAATGTTGCACGAGGCTCGCAAGACTTGCACCAGGAAAAGGGAAATATAAAAAGTTGTATAAGACTTGTACTGTACCAATTCTTAACATGGTTGGAATATTTTTGTATCAATGAGATTTGAATCTATTACCTTTCTACTTAAAAGAGGTCTTAACTATACCCTGCTACCTAGTGTTCTAGGTCTCAAAGATAATCTCATCAATTAATAAGTGAAAAAAATGAAATTCTCCACCACACAATCCACATCCACCCAATATTGAAATTAATACCTATATGAAGCAATAAATTAATTTAACAGATCATAAAACTTCAGCCATCAATATTTAACCTGCTACACATCAATTAATACAAGGCAGCTAGCATAATGCCCATTAGATCTCAAACTTCAACACAGACTTCCACACTATCTTAAAAAGACCTATGACAGAATTAGACACTATCTAAAAAGACCTAAGAAACAGACTTCAGTTGTCAAAAACATCAAAAATATCCAATCAATTCGTCAAAATTGTTTGCTGGCCTAATGTTAATGACAAACGCGTATGGACCCAGAGATAATATGTAAACCTTCAACGTATGAATACAATCTTATAGTTCACTGGTGAATTGCGGTGATAATATATTTTTGAGGCGGCCGACCACTTTTCCTACTGTGCCGTGACACGTTTTCAAACCATGGCATCTTTTCCAAGCAAGAAAGTCAAGGCCAATATTCTTTTCATTGTAATTTATTCATTTAACATCATCTATGCCACTTCGTCACCTTCAGAAATTCGGGTTTGTTGCCGGTCGAGGCCAATCACGATTCACCACCAGTAGAATCTGTAGATAGAATATGAATGCCAGAACTCTCGTTCCATCAGCAATTGACCGCCAGATTCTGCCATATTATTGTTACATCAGTTTCAATACACGTTCACGCGGTCTTCAATGGTATTTAATAGCATAATCACGCGGCCTTCAATTGTATTTAACAGCATAACAGCTGTAGGACATCAGGTTGATCTCTGTATCCGCATCCAATATTCAATATGCAATAGAGTAATAAATATTGTGGCAGCAGCACTGTGAGCAGTTGGATCTTAATCTTGTCGTGTAACTTTACTTATTTAGCGGCGGCCCACATACAAGAGGCTACTTTCTCCAAAGCATTTCACACAAAAGTCACTGATCAAAACAACAACAATAAATACAAGACTGTAATCAATAAATCCTCAGTTTAAGCTGTGTTGTGGTAGAGGCATAAATACTCTGTTGAGCTATTTATTATATGGGGGTCTTTCTCTGGCTGCTATGAGGATGGGTTTGCTTTTCATCGAATTTTATGGTGATTTATAGATTATTGTAACTGGGCAGTGCAAAAATCTAAACTTCAAGTCAATGAGTTAAATCATTGGTCTATTAGAGTAAGAGCCACTTTGGAGTCTTTTCAGCGTTTTGAGATCAGTCATATCTATAGAGAGCACAACTCTGGTTAAAGCATTTATAGTTGATGAAGGGATGCTTACTTTTGAGGAATTTGTTGATGATCAAAGGATTGGAGCGGGTACTTCTCAATTTTTCCAGCAGTGAAGTTGATTTCATAGATCCCAGTTTTTGTGTATTTGCTTATGCAGCTGTTGATGAGGCAGTTTCTTGCAGGTTGCTTTAGCCATTTTGTAACTTTTGTTAAGCCTATTCTATTCCATCTTCTGTTGAGTAGCCAAGGATTGATGATTATGTAACTTTTGATTTAAGGTTTTTGTTACCTTTAATTCTCTATGAATATCAAGGAACAGTTTTTGTTTCTGCTTGAAAAAAAAGGTTTTCATCAATAATGTACTAAAATATTGTTATAGAGATTTTGACCACAGGAGTAAGATTAAGTTATATTTAAATTTAGGAAAATTTGTCATTTAAAAAAAATAAAAATTACTTGGAAGATGATGTTCAAAGTGGATATCAACAAAAAATTATTTTGGAAGATGGTATTCAAAGTGGATATCAACAAAATTTACTTAGTTATAAAGATTGAAAAAAATTATAACAATGACTAATGTTGTCACATGTTTTGACCATTATTACCAAAATCTAATTAAGCCTCACTAATTTTTAAGTTTAATTCAATTTTCAATATAAAATCTAATTAAGCCTCAGTAATTTTGTTTTGACCATTATTACCAAAATCTAATTAAACCTAACTAATTTTTAAGTTTAATTAAATTTTCAATATAAAATCTAATTAAGCATCACTAATTTTTAAGTTTAATTAGATTTTCTATATAATATAATTTAGGTCTTATGTTAATTGTTTGATTTTAGAAGATTTTTCCAATGTGGAATAGGAGGAGCTCATAAAATTGAAATATATTTGTAAATTAAAGAAATATATGTATAATTTGTGCAAGTGTGCTTATTGGTGAGTTTTTACGGTTTATTTTTGTATAGTCACCAATTCTAACTCGAACTTGGTTATTATGGTTTTGATCATAATAGTATTCAAAATTTGTATTTGTACCAAATTTTTTTGTTGAATTCAAAATTATGAAAATTTTAATATCACAAAATTGATTAATGCTTAAATATGTTTATCATTTTAATAATTTATAAAGTGATCAAATAATACTATTGAAACTAAATTATTAAGATAAAAATAAATTCAAATTAAAATTGCTAATTCTCATACTATATTATTATTTTAACAATTTAACTATTCATTAATTATTAATACAAAAGTATAACTAAAATAAAGTGTAATGATTGATAATTCAAGTTTTATATAATTTGTAACTTTAAAGTCATATGATAATGACCACATGAGAATCTTTAAAACCTATATATTTTCATATAAATGAAAATAAACTTAATAATTAAAAAAAATCAAACTAAAGAAAATGTACACAGAAAACACATATACAACTAATTTTAAAGTCATTTACACATGATTTTATATTTATGACATGTTTAGTATTTTAATTATGTTAAAAATTCTTTTATGTGATTTTTTCATACTTTTATTATTATAGTTTTAACAATCTAATACCATTATTTCAAAATTTTAATATATATGGCTGACAATGAAGACAATCTAATACCATGATTTCAAAATTTTACAATAAATTTATTTTATATAAATATATATATAATATGGCTGAGAATGAAGAGTTACATAGAGATTTATGCCAATACTAATGAATGGATGGATTGATTAAATCATTAAAAATGATGTGTAGTAATCACTTTATGCTAAATTTATATTATTTTTTAACTTAAAATTGCGGAAAGCTCAAAGTTGTTTCCCAATACCCATCACATAGTTGAAGTTGACTGCATGCACGAAATTGAAAGCTTTGTGGAATTATTTTATGGCAATCACAATTATTTTATATCTGCTATATGGAAACCAGCTCATGAAATGATGGAACCAAATTAATATTCAGATCATTTTTTTCCTTTTCAATGTGAGTTTTCTAAGGGAAAGGTGACAACGATACTCTATTAATGTGGATCAAGAAAAGACTCAAATGAACTCTTGCGTCAATAGCAAAGAGATAAATATGAAAGACCCACATGTAATAATGATAGTGATATAATGTGTTTTACAACTATAGGAAAACGAATGGTGGAAGGATTTTCTCGAATGTTCATTCATAGAACGTCGCCTTCGCCCATCAACACCATCATTTCTCATAATACATCAACCTCGTGCTTTTTGTCAAGGAGATATATAATGTTTAGTGGGTCCAGCTTGGAATTACATCAAAGGCTAATTATGCTTTACACGTAGACAAGTTATTGCACCTAAGTGCTTTCTATCATTTAATGAAATGAATAAAGAAGTGACACCTTTGGTAACTATAGATATATATTTTAGATATATATTTCAGTTAGGTATATATCACTATATAGTATAAGTCGGTGGTGGTAAAAATTTATAAAAGCACTTAATATGACTAATTTTATGTCAAATGTCAACTTCAGACAATACCCATATCCATTCCCATATATAATAAAATGTTAACTAAAACCATTATAATAAAGTATTATAAACTAGCCAGCCATATTTATTAATAATATGATTTATATAAGCCCGTAGAAATATATGCACATTTTTTTTATGTAGAAACAAATATAAATAAAAAACTCACTCTTAAGCATGCATGGGATAGAAACATATGTGTATTTTGATATGTAGAAACAAATATAGAAGAAATGGACACACTCTAAGCTTATCAATAGGAATATCATGTAGCCATTTTTAGGGAGCATTTGCACTTCTTATTCCACAAAGATGGAAGAAAACTTCAATCCAAACACAAATCCCTACAAGACCCGTACACTATAGCAAATCAAAGTTTAGATAAGATTAGAAACTAAATTGGGGAGCTTAAGAACATAAGAGAATCACCTCACCTTTCATCGACCACTTCCCTTGACACCATTGTTGATTCCAATGGTCATGCTTGTGGCCAATTATTTGATATATATGAATATACAACAATGATGAAAAATATTTATTCAAATGGAATTGGTAAGGGATATGTCAAAAAAATAAATATAATGAAAAAATACATTGTTCAATTCTTCATTGATGTAGTGTCCCACGTGTTTTACTTTAAGTTGACAAAAATAGAAATTCAAATTTAACAATCAGTGCAAAATATTTTATTATTTATTTTAGAATTGTGCAAGATAATAACTTTCCATTTGGTCTCCTAAGAAGCAAGATGTAAAAGACAATGTTAAATATTATTAATAAGAGGTTGGAGAGTTGGAACTAAGTGAGCTCGATTATGAAGAACCCTATCGTCAAGCTCTATCACCTATGCCTTTGACTCATTTAAAACCAAATCAACTTCCAGATTACAACATATCATCTCCTTTAATTGATGCACCATGGCATGAAGGCAGGAGCCTTAGGAGTCAAGTGCATAAGTAGGGTGTGGAAGTGCCCATTTAAATCAATATAAATACCCTTGTTAAAATTGAATTAAATTTAGTGGAATGTTAAGGTGTATAATAGATTGTGACTGGCAATAGATAAATATAAAGCTAAGGGTCGAATATGTATTCTATATTGAGACTACAGTGGCACATTTGCAAATGGAACTTACATAACACATTTGCAAATGGAACTTACATAAATGAGAATTAGAGTATATAAGTAAGTGTCAATGTTATAGAATCATAAGGAAAAGGCTTTATAGTAGAAGTTTTTAGTGTTATAAAATTAATTCAAATTGTTAAAGAAACCTCTAGTATAGCCTTTTCTAATGGTATTTGATGTTTTAGAGGGTTTTTACCGAAATTTATTATAAATAAAGGAAATTTGGTGGTTGGATTATTTAGTGAAAGTTTTTTCATTGGTGTGCTTTGTTCATATAAGTGCACCAGCATTGACAAATACAAAGCACATTTATGCCTTTAAACGCAAATAAGCATCGGTGCACAATTTTTTTTTTAACAATGTCGATGCTTTATAACAATAGATGCACTAGTGCTTGATAATAAATATAACACTGGTGTGCACCAAAAAGTTAAACGACATTGTTTCCTTATAACAATTGTTGTACTTTATACTAAATATAGCATCATTGCTTATGAACTATTATAAAGCACGAGTGTGATAAGGGAACGGAAATGCACATGTGAAGTTAACTCGGATGTTGACTTTGGATGCATTTTTAAAATTCAATGGTCTGGTTACTATATAGTGGCATACTAGTGTGCTTGTATAGAAAGCACCAACACGTAATAATAAAAAAGCACCGGTGCAACCAACGAGTTGTTTGTTGCACTGTGTGCATTTGTTTTAAATGCACCAATGTAATTAAGAAGGTCAAGCGCACTGATATTCATTTTCTCCTTAGTGAACAATAACATGTGACATCACATTGGAGAATATATATATATATTCAATTATTCATCAGAAATTGATATATAATTT
Source organism: Pseudotsuga menziesii (assembly GCA_001517045.1). Lineage (NCBI taxonomy): Eukaryota > Viridiplantae > Streptophyta > Pinopsida > Pinales > Pinaceae > Pseudotsuga > Pseudotsuga menziesii. The sequence goes on along the minus strand of LPNX010772783.1, from coordinate 18,435 downwards.
TATAATAGTATTCATATAATTCTAATTTTAATTATTGTGTTTGGATATAATTTTTTAGTTAAATTTTTATTTATTAAATTTCACATCTATTGTAATATTTAATCATCCATATATTTAATCAACAATGTAACATTTCACAACAACATTGGACAATGCAATATAATAATAAAATTTATTTTATTATATATGAGTAAGAGGCCATTTGTCATACAAAATGAGACAACATAAATGCCCACAATAATCAAAATGTCAATATTCATGTAATTGTTACGGTTATTGGTAAAACGTTGTCTTTCAATTGAGAAACTGTGTTTAATAAATTATACAAAATGTATGATTTTCATAGAAAATTATTTCAAAATATACCCTAACTTGCATTAACATTCAAATATATTGATTAGAACATTTTGTTGTAATTTTTGTTAATTGCTGAGTCGCTTGCATGACACGGGTTATTTGACCAATTTTTTTTTAAAGTCTTGATTGTTTTCATCATCTTCATCTTCCATTTACAAACATAAAAATAAAGTGTAATGAGTGTATCTACATTGGTGAGAATAATGAAAAATAAAATAAATAATATACATGAATGTAAATTGAAAAAAGACATAGCATATAAAGAATTTGAGTCCTTAGTGATACACTTTCTTTTAAAACTAAATCTCATGCCTTTTCTCAATAACTCTTTTGTTGGATCGACGCCATATTTTGTTTCTTGCAATTTTTATACCCAATAAAAAACCATACATTTAATATATAGGGATTTTGTTATTCCATTAATTATAAAATGAGGTAAGTAAACAACATAGATACTTACAAATCTCACAATTAATTTTTGATACACTAGCATATACTCACAACCCATACTTAACCCAATTCCAATCAATTCTTTTGATGCCTCTTCTTTGTATGTTAACACCTATTTGAAGACATCCATAGATGGTTAGTGCAAATAAAATTAAAATATAAATATCACAACCATTATGAAATCTTAAACATTTATAAGGAAATCATAACTACTCACAAAATATCACTAATTCATCATTATTTACATCTTCCATAATTGGTTTTTTCTTAAGGTGGCATTCACTTATGTTATTGTCAGTCCCTGCATAACATTGAACATATGTTAAATATATTTTTTGAAACATGTTAGTGAATATTCTTAGGTACAATATTATTGAAAATTTAAGAAAAAGTTCAATTGATTACATTTTGATTCACCTGATTCATCCCTCTACATCTTTTCCATCAAGGTTTTATGCTCTTCTGCACTTAGGTTGTAAACAATATTGTCGCACTTCCTCATTTCGTGGCTTTGCATGACACACATTAACCAATACATATTAGTTAAACTGACATATAAATCAAACATGTTAATTTAATACAGAGATTACAAAGGACTTCCCTTCTTCACGTTTTTGGATGTGCTCCCATCATGCCGATTATAATTCTTTTTTATTGAAATTGTATAACACATTTTCTATCAATAAACAAAATGGAAAATTAAATAGAGAAGAAATTAAAAAAAAATATACAAATAAATTACATAACTCTAGATAAAATATAGTCTACCATTTCGGCATGCTTCAATAGTAAAAATGCCTAGGTGCATTTATGACAAGAATGCATCGATTTATCATAGTTGAATGCAATGTCAATGAAAAATAAATAAATAAATTGTATTCATGTCTTTTTAGGTGTGATATATTTAATCTAAATCACTAGGAACGAATTGTAAGCTATTATTACAAGAGCACTGGTGCGTTACACAAAAATGAATGCATTGAAAACTGCAAAAGTCCTTATTAGAAAAAAACTAACAAGGTCAACAAAGTTTGGATCCAATGCGAGAAGTGGTCCCATCGTACCCAATGCCTTATATATCAAACTAAAAACATTTTAAATTTAAAATTCATAAAAAATAAATCCTAGTTGTGAAATAATAGAGGGAGTTAAGGCATTGTTGAAATAATGTAACTACGGAAAATATTCTAATTGTACTTTTATAATATTTTTTTTATCCCTCCTTTTCGAAGATGTTTTTCCTCCAATTAGGGATGCCATGATGTAATTGGTCATGTAAAGTCTTGTAGTAAAACCTTTGTTGTAAGTACGGCCAATAGTACCCAAAAAATAATGATTAAAATGTATTTATATGTCTCCTAGGTCAAGTCAGACTTGTTGGGAAGGTGAAATCATCCATTTTGGGTTATTAGACTTCACAATTGATGTGTATAAATAGATGAGGCACCCTTCTCATTTGTACACACTCACAGTTGAAGCAAGTTCACTATAGAAAGAAAAAAGAGTCAATCTAGAGGAGAAGTAGTCTATTTTAGTATTGTGGTCTCACATTGTACTTGGTTGGATTCTATATCGAGGAATTTTTGTTGGGTTTCTTCCCCATGAGGGTTTCCCAGGATAAATATGTGTACCTTCTTTTTCTTGTTGTGCTTTTCTTTCTTTCAGTGATCCTCTTCTTATTGTGCATACCTATTCTAAAAATCTAACATGGTATCAAAGGAAAACTAAAAGAATACATTGTGTACAGTTTTCTGTGGTACAAGAGGCTAGGGTTTGATATTCTAGGAAACAACCTCATCATATCAGCTGAAAAAGAAGGTTAGTTCAACTCATCTTAGGAGGACACATCTTTCTGTGGTGGAAAAAATTGATTCTGAAGATTTTTAATTTTTGACCTGTCACTACTACCAGAAGGAACTAGGGATTCATATTTTTCAAGGTTCCATCACCAAGTTTAGAAAAATTAAGATATATTCTATATTTCCTTGGGGAGGTGCATATTTTCCATCATTCATCCCTACAAGTGATATCAACTGAAAAATTTGGGTTTTACCACCAAACCCTATGTCATCCTGAAGGAGATTCCAAAAGAAGTTCTCAAATTAGTAAGTAATACTTCTTATATTTCCATTTGAGGTTCTCATTCCTTGAAGATGACAAGCAAAAACAAGCTTGATGAAAAGATTGAAGGAACAGAGAATTTCAGAGCATGGAATATAAAATCATTCTTATCCTTGAAGAGAATGACCTAGAAGGCTACATCAAAGAAGAGGTCAAGGATCCAGAGAGAGATGAAGAAAATACCAAACACAAGAAGGACATGATAAAATCCAAAAGAATCATAGATGGCTCCATCAAGGATCATTTGATCCCTCAAGTATCATCAATGAACACTCCAAAAGAACGGTTTGATGCTTTGACAAGTCTATTTGAAGGGAAGAACATTAGCATAAGAATGACCTTGATAAATCAACTCAAGGGAGTGAATATTTAAAAGGGAGAAACCATGTAGTCATACTTCACAAGAGGATCTCAAATCAAAAAAAAATTGGAGGCTATCGGTGACATGGTGGAGGAATCAGAAGTTGTGATGACCACCTTAAATGGTCTCCCAAGGGATTGGGAATCTTTCATCAAAGGTATATGTGATTGGAGAAATATTACCAAGTTCAACATAATTTGGGAAGAGTGTGTGCAAGAAGAATGAAGGATAACCAATGGAGAAGTGAAGTTAAATTATGATGAAGATCGAGCCTTGATATTCCATGCAAAGAAAGGATCACACAAGAGAAAGGTCCATGATCATTCTCCCAGAAGAAATAAAAAGTTTCAAAGGATTTCAAGACCCAATAGAAACTACTCATCCTTTGAATGATTCACATGCCACAATATGGGACACATTGCAAGAAATTTTCCACTGGTCACACATATTTGTCGACAATGGTTCACACTTTTTTAGCACCCCTCTTCGATGAGACTCCCTAAATACTGAATCAGATAGGTTTTACCCTACCTAGCAACACATGCGAAGTAGATGTAGTCTCACTTGAGATGCTTGAGGGAGGCATGTAGGAACCACATTTCTGTAGTAAAGAGGAGGACCTGCACGCTTATTTTATCTCTGTCGTAGTATTAACCAGTGATCTAGACGATGGTTTTAACATCAATCATTCATATTCAGTCGCATAAAAAACCATCGCATCATCTTATTCATGCCACAAAGATATCGACAAGTATGGAGTCATTCATCATGCAAAGGCATATCATAATTCATAAACATAAATCATATTGCAGCATTTAGTTATTCATATCGTATCATTTAGACCATTAAAACAACAAACATAAGATCATAGACAAAGACAAAAAATTTCCAACATCATCTGCCCATGTCATATTACTTCGCATGTCAAAACATGTTTCCAAAATACATATCGAGGTTGATAACCTTCGCAGAACAGTTCACAAGAGAGAACTTATGATTATCCCAATTCAAAAGATGCCAGAAACATAATCTCTTCGATAATGAATGTTATCCTTCTACTACACTCCTAAGTTTTTATATAGGCTTACGCCTTTACAAAATGGTTCACATATAACTAACATTATAACTAATTCAGGCCAAAAGTACCCAAAAAATTCCACTAAGCCGACCCTTGTTGACATATTTGCCTTGTGCAGTCTTCTTTCATATTTTTCCACTATCGCACAATGCACATCAAACTTCCTTCCAACAAGCCCCTAACAAAATCTTGTGGCTTGTCATTGAGCCATGTCAATTGAAAATCGTATGGGTGTTGATTCGGACCTTAAAGTTGCCATATTTGTTTTGCACTGCATCAACTGCTTCCTTTTCCTGGGTACAAACATCTATGCAATCATCGGCATCCTAGGCCGTCAGATGCTCTGTTACCTTTTCACCCACTTGCTTGCAGCCCTCATCTATAACTTGTAGTGCTTGCACAACCTTGATTTCCAGTTGCTCACCAATGCCCTGGATTTCATCCAGCTCGGTTGTTCGGGGATGATGTCTCTCTCTTGCTTTGTTGTCTCTTTGCTGAAGTGCCTTCAACTCTACATATTTCTCACCTGCACCCTAGTGGCATTGTCTTGAGCGATTCCCACATAACTGTTAATTGTGCCTCTGCTTCATGAAGTTGTGAACCTATTTGTTGTTTCTGCTCATCTTGAACCACACTCATCCAAAATTGTGCGGTTTCTTCTTCTAACATCTTGGCCATATTCTCATAGTATTCAACTTATGTTGTTGCATCCTCAATTTGTCCTTTGCATGCAAGAAGTTGTTCTAATGGTGTACTTGGAACTTCCCGTGCTTGCAGCTCCTTGTTTTCCTGCTTCAAATCCATGATGATTTGTCCAAGGAACTAAATATTTTCCTTTGCATGCATTTCAGCTGTGATTTCAGGGATTTCCTGACATGCGACTGCAATATATTTTTCCAGACGTGCTCTGTTGTCGAAATATTTTTCCTTGGCCCTTGACTTTGTGTCCTGCGCTTCCCTCATGCGCTTGATTTCTTCATTTTTTGTTGTTGCTTGCCCCTGCGATTTAGCGAGGTGATCGCAAACAATGTCCTCGTAGTCGACGAGCTCCTCTCTCACAATATTATGTGATTTGGAAAGCACATGGATAGGAAACTCATTTACATCTAAGCTTATAGTGTTGAACTAGTGTACTAAGGCGTCAACGTCCTCACTACCCGACTCTAGCGACTATGGTTGAATTTGTACAATACAGAACCTTTTTCCTGTAGCGATATCTGTTTCTCTTTGTGTTATATCATCTTGCGACACCTTGTCTAACAATTCATTTTTCAAAGTAGTTAGCAAATTTTGACCCTAGTGAAAGAACCTAGTTGAATGGTTTTTCAGTTGCACCTCACTTGCGCTAGTCACAGTTGTGATCGCAGATATGATGCGATACACCTTATCCTTCACCATTCTTTTGGCTCTTATTCCTTCACCTTGCTCAAGTCGCATCTTTGTTCTTCCTTTCTCAAATAGTATTTCGGCCTTGAAATCTGTCAGATTATTAGATGATTCCTCCTGCGATTCCTTGTCACTTTCCTGTGCATGTGCTTGATCTACTGGTGCGTCGGGTGGGGGGCTCACCTAAGTGTTCAATAAGTCCTCAACAATAACATGGAATTTCCATTCAGCAGACCACTTAGCAATGATGGCATCCACCTCATCATCTGTCAACTTATACAAGGTAGTAAGCCATTTCTTGTTGCTATCCCTACATGATTGAATGTAGATAGTGTGCAGGACCATCACAAACTGTGCAATCCTCCGATATTTCGTTGTTGTTTCCTTAGTCATACACGGAACCTTCCCTGCTACATCATACAACACATTCCAATAGAGATATAACTGAATCGCATAATCAATGAGGCGCTCCTTCTCATTGATATACCACAAATTTTGATACCTTGCGCCCTTACATTCTTGGGTGACTTCAAATTTCAAGCCTGATAATATTTGGGCTCCATCCATCCAACTAGCGTAATAAAAATCAACAAACACAAATAAGTGAAGGGGTGCTTACCTTCCTGGACGAGCATAGCGTCCTCTTTCAACTAATTCAACAAAAAGAGAGACCAGTTCATTTGTACACCTTCTGCGCATGAAATGAACCCAGAAGTACATTGGTTCGATCGGTTTTTCCTGACCATTTTCACTTCCTATATATTTGTTGCGATCCAAACAAATTTGGAATTGATTGTGCCAATGAAATAAGTTCTCTTGTTTGAGGCAACATCATATTTCTTCTTTAATTTGGCTTCCAACCGCTTGTCGTTGTCCTTTCCATGGAAGTACTGTGACGGATTGGTCCCCTTCATTGGAAACTCTGTAACTTGTGAAATTAACTTAATGGTGACTGGGAATTAACTCAAATAACCACCATGGAAACAATCCAATAGCTTCTTTATGCAGGCATTGGCCTCTGTTAGGAGACCAAAATGTGGCATATGAATGAGGCCTAACAACCCTGACCACTGTAACCCCATGGCCCATTGTTGTGGTGCTCGAATAACAGGTCTTTCATATCCTTTTTCTTGCGACTCAAATGGATCGACTGTACATTCTTTACAGGCCAACAAGTCATGATCTCTATAGACCATTTTTGTAAAAAAGGGCTCAATGTTGAGTGTGATGTTCATTCCTTGTGGTATGGAAGGCATCGTTACAGGATATCATTGATTCTTAGATAGTTTTACTTGTGGCGCACCCGCCTTCCTGGCTGGGATAAGCTCGGGGATGTCATCAGTAGTGACGCCCTTTCTAGCCATCGAATCCTCTCCTCCAGTTGTTCAAGATCTGGCTTGGGATTTTGCTTCTACTTCGACGCTGTTAGAACTTCTTGTTGTTCACTATTTTTGCAATGGCGACTTGGGACTATTTGTGCCCCTCTTCTTCCACGTAACCCATGGATGTTATTCCTATAAATAGGGCCTATCTTACTCAATTGGCGTCATGGTTTACAGGGAGTCGTGAACACTACCAATCGATATAACTTATGCCATCACTACAACTCTGTCATGCTCTTACTCACAACTATGTTCAAGCAACCCTATACGCTTTGCTTAGCTCAACAATCACAATGGTTCATCCAACTCGCCTGTGTCGATTCTTATAATTGTAAAGCACTTGTGCGAAAGATTGATAATAATCACAACCAAATATTCTAATGATCAACTGAATTCATCGTCGATCGAAACGATCTAACGATATGATTCCCCATAAATGTGTGTCGCATCTAGTTGTGTCGTCATCCATCTGGTTTAATTTCTCAATTAATTTCCTGATTTGACCATATCACGTCCCATGGAAGTCACCAAACTTGTTTCCTGCTGCGACTTAAACATTTTCTCTTTCACTTCAATCAGCTTCCATATTGCTAGCCTCCTTTGTAACACAAATTACACATTTTTTTCGTGGCATTCTAGTTCTAATGTCGCACCTGGTTATCCCGATAGGGTTTTAACCGACTACCATTCACAAGTTTTGGCAATAATGTGCCTTCAAGCTATTGTAACTACACTACACCTACATTATTAATGAAATTGATTACATAGGGACCTAACCAATGCATTTTCAACTTACCTGGGTGTTTCACAAACTTATTATCATAGAGGAGAACCATATCTCCTTGTCGCAAGTATTTTGATTTGATGTGTCGATCATGCAATGCCTTGTGACGATCCTTTTAAACTTGCTAATGAAACTTGACAATGAATCGATCTTCCTCCATTTATACCAACTGCATCAACCGCTCCTCAAGCGCTCCTTTGTCATGCAGGCCTGTTGTTGCTGCAATGCGTAGACTTGGAATAATATACTCCATCGACATTACTTCTTCTTGGCCATAGGAAAGCTTGAATGGATTTTTTCTTGTCAACCATTTTCACGTATTCCTATAGGCCCATAGTATCGTGGGGATTTTCAAATCCCAATCATCGGGGTTTGTGTTACATACCTTTGTCAATGCAATATGCAGAATCTTATTTCATGCTTCAATTGTTCCATTCACTTGCGGGTGATAAGGAGTGCTCTTCTTGTGCTAAATCTTGAACTCTTCCATCATTGCGCTAATAATGCGATTGATGAAGTGGCTCCCTTTATCACTCATCAATATATTTGGGCAACCAAACCGAGTGACGAAATTGTCAAATGAGAACCTTGTTGTGGTTGCTGCGGTGCAATTCGTCACTAGTGTGGCTTCTGCCCATCTAGTGAGATAGTCTATTGCTCTGATGATGTATCGTGCACCCGTCCTTTTTTCTCGTGTATTGATGGGTCCCACAAAATCCACTTCCCACTTATCAAATGGCTACAACATTACATAAGGTACTAACATAATCTTATCTCGGCGTGATGAATTCCCCTTCCTTTGGAAAACATCACAACCTTTTGCATAATCCATAGCATCAATGTTAAAAGTTGGCCACCAAAGACCAGATCAAAGTATCTTCCTGACAGTTGCATGACCGCCATAGTGTCCTCCTGCAACTCTATCATGCGCTTCAGCAAATATCCTTTCCTACACATGCAGTAGGACATATCGACATAGAATATCATATGGTCCCATCTTATAGATTTGTCCAGCAATTAGCTGAAAATCTGTAGCTCGAACAACCAATTGCTTCTTCTGAAATGTGGTGAAATCGCCTGGGGATTTCCCCATCAAAAAAAGATGAATAATTTGCTCATAATGATCATCGACCATTTCGACCTTAAATAAATGTGCATCAGATAATCCTTCCTCAATGTTGGTTGGTTCTTCTCCTATATCAATCCATGACAAATGATTAGGCCCAAAATTTAAGTGACCCGGTTTCACAATGATTTCAAAATCAAAATATTGGAAGAGTAGGAACCATCGGCATATCTTCCACCCCAACACTTGTTAACCAAGTATTTCAATATGGAATGATCAGTAAACATCTTGAAGTGTCCTCTCAATAGATAATGACAGAATTTTGGTAGCGCATACACCATCACCAAGCCTTCCCGTTCCATCGTGGTGCAGTTTCGTTTTGCAGATGGCAACTTTTTACTTGTAGAAGCAATCAGATGATCAATATCTCCTTCACCAGGTTGCTCCAAAACCAGTCCTAATGTGACTGACGATGCATCGACATGGACGTAAAATTCCTTTGTCTAGTTTAGGAAGAACAATATTAGTGTTGTGACCATATTCTTTTTTAGAGTGTCAAGACTCCCTTGGCACTCGTGATTCCATTCGAATGGCGCATCCGTCTTTAACAACTTCTCCATTGGTGTTGTGATCACTGCATATCCTCATATAAACTTCCGATAATATCCCATATGTCCCAATCTCGCTCTGAGTTGTTTCACAATTGTCGATGGGAGAAGATTAAAAATTAGCGCAATATTAGTTGGATCTATCAACATCCCTTCCTTACAGACGATGTGCCCCAACAAAATACCAAAAGACGCATAAAATATACACTTCCGCAGATTCAGTGCAATTTGGTGTTGTCGACATATTTCCAACATCAGTCGTGGGTTTGGAATGTGGTCTTTCACCAACCCATATACATTCCAATCGTCCATGTATACTGCCAAAAATTTGTGAATGAAGTACTTAAATGCAACGACTACGATCCTTGAGAATATCACAGGTCCATTCTTGAGACCAAATGGCATCACTGTGTACTGAAAGCATCCCCATTTTGTCACACAGGTCATCTTATGTCGATACTCCTTCACAATATTGATCTGGTGATATCCTAAAAATCCGTATGTGAATGAATAGATATCTTGGCCACCTATGTCTTCCAGAACCTTGTCCATAAATGGTATAGGGAACAGATCATGAAGACATGTGTCATTTAGCTTCTGAAGATCGACACAGATCCGACCTTCACTTGTCTTCTTGTCTTGAACAACCATGGGACTGATCCATTATGATTTTTCCACTGGTTCAATGTTTCCAGCGTCCAACATCCTGTCCAATTCAACCTTCATGTGCTCCTTATATCACTGATTCAACCAATACAGGTGTCGCTTTACTGGCTTCGTGTCAGTATTGAGTGGGATTTTCATTTCTCCTAAGTCTCCTAAGATCCCTTTCATTTTAGAGAATTTGGTCGCAAACAAGTCCTGAAACTCATGCAACAAATCCGTAATATTTTCCATAGTATGGGAACTTCGGTTCATCCTCTGTCCCAATGTTGACCTTCTGAATCTTCATAGATTGGTGAACTTTATCTGTCGGCATCTCTGGTGCTGTGATATTCCAACTTTGATAAGATTCTGGAATATTGATATTCCTTGGATCATCCCCATTTTTAGGTCCTCTTGTTACATTGTAAAACTCCATCATCGATTGCATTGTTGGTATCTCATGCAATTCTGTAGGAACTGGAACTGGGACTATTTCTAAGACAACATCTTGAATATGTTGAAGTGTGATTAAAATAGATCGTTAAGTCCTCCCATGTCATAATCTCCCTCTGGAGCTCTGCTGATACATACCACTGTCATGACATCTCATCCAGCGTGTGGACAAAAGAATGTACCCACTCATCCCTCGGTCATGATACCCATGCGGTCGGACATGCAATCAAATGGTCATTAGGATCATTTTGTCCATCATACTTCTCAACTAGATAGTGCTCTATCTTCCCAAAGTGAACTTCCATCAACATGCGACATATCAGCCACCCACTAATTGACTTCTTATGCAATGCACAATAGTAGCTTTCAACGCTTCCTCTAATGCCAATAATCGTTGTGGTTCAAATACCTTATCTTCGAACTCATCAATAAAATTAGTCAAATTGGGCATCCCTTCGTATGCCGGTAGCTCAACAATCTCCGTAGAGACCCAATGTAGTGACTGAGTGATCCATCCATACTTCCATATTGACACCTCATGTAGCCGATTCTGCCAATTTTCTAATGCATTGTCAGAATCGTGTGATTCAGAGATCGAACTTTTCCAGCCCTGTTCTCCATATACAGTGGGATAGATATAATCCTTCAAAATATTGTATGCATGGTCCCATCGTCCTACGACTTCCTCCTTGATTGGTTCGACATATCTTCTTCCTTCACATGGATCTAATGGGGCTATGACTCTTATGTCAGGGTTCTCAAAATTCATCACTTGCTTCTTGAAGTTGATCACCGCCAGGTTTTCATTAGCCCACCCAATCCCCAATAGTGCAGGATATGAGCTTCCTTTGTCGATGATTTCTATAACATGAAAATACGCATAAGCATTTATTCTTTCGACTTCCACTAGTAAGCGCACTACCCACACAATTGGTGACACCCTGGCCTGATTTTCCAATTGCAGTTGTACAGGAGACCAAACCAACTATGCTTTCCAAATCTTCTCCCATGTCTTATTTTTCAAAATGTTGACATCCAATCCCAGATCCAGAATAACCGATTCCACATCGTAATCACCAATTTGGACATTCATCCTCATCTCCCTTCTGGTTTTCTTCTTATGCAAGGAATTCATAGCGGAGTCCAGCCGACCTTTCTTTGGTCGATCTAGTAGACTTGCAATCTTGGCTAGCACATCAAGATGTTTCACTAGCGACATACAACTTTTGAAGAAACTTTGCAATGCGCCATTCTTTTGCGACAGTCCTTCTACATCTGTTGAATAAAAAACATGTGACATTTCATAGATATACAACTTACTCGTATCCCTTTTCATGGTGTCTCTTGCATCAAAGAAGGTATCTCTCTCAACAACGACATCAAATTGCACCTTTTTTGGATCTGCCAATCAAACCTATGGGGTTGTACCATCATCCCTCGTGGTCACACCTTTTTGAGTAATGACTCCAACATCCGCAGGTTGATTCCTGGGTTCTGCTGAAATTTTCCCGATTATTGGACCTTGGTTTTGATTTTGTGGTGGTTTTATAGGCTAGTTCGCATTTTGCTTCACATTCTAATTCTGGTTCGATGCTAGTGGATTATTCTTTTCCTGCAACTTTGCGATCGACTGTGGATAATATTCAACGGTATCATCTACGATGGTACAATAGGTACATTACGACTAAATTTTTGGAAAATCTCGTTGATAATTCCCTAGTACTCTGTAATTGTAGCACTGCACAGGTCTTTGACCTCATCCTCCTCCTTGACTGAAACCTCCATTCTAACCTTCTTAGAATCCTTCATGGAATCCTCCTTGTGGTTGATACTGGGGTTGATTAAGCTGTTGTTGTTGTCGTTTATTCGATTGTGCCTGAACATATTGTGGTTGCGTATACTACGACCGAGTTCTCTGCGACTGTTGTGGAGCATACTGCATCTGATTATACTGCGGTTGTGATAGAGCAAATATCGGTTAAAGTTGCGCCAAATGTGGTGGCTACTACTGTGGAAGCATATTCGTTGATCAGTGCTCTTCTCCCTTCATTTAATATGTATCCATTGTCTTTTCTTAGAGTAGGTCATATGCTCTACAATCCTTCTCTTCATGACCAACAAAGCAACACAAATTACAAAACAAGTTTACAGGTTCACTAATACCTTTTGGATATATACACATTCTTCGTGTCGATATCCTCGAGTCTGATAAATTTGACACCATGGTAAACTGCCTTGACTAGATGGATTTGGTGTGCACGTCTATAAGTAATCACAGAAGTCTAGGAATTGATCTTTATGATGTCCCTCCATGCGACATTGGGTACACCATACTTCTTCGCGAATGTATTTTCCATTCTTGATATCTTGCAACTAAATCATTAGATTCACCAGATCTGATTGGATCTGATTCATCCTGACTTTAGTTTCACCCACTGGTGAAGCCTCCAGTTTCATCGCAATCTCTAGAGCCTCAGTTTGTTTCACAATTTTCTACTACATTAATGGCATTTAGATATGTGGCACTAATGCTACAATAAACCATTCTTTGTGTTGTATGTGGCTCATTCCGAAACTGAATTTCTCCATAAAGGTCTTGAATCAGTGATTGAAATCCCATACCAACCCGTTCGGATATTGCTCGATATCCTTCAATTATGTGATGTACTACGACTAAAATTTGGGTTTCCATAATTCCTCAATCAACTGGGTTCTAATCTCTGTTAGAGTCTTCCATTGATTCCTTATTGGAACTTGTACAAACTTCATATACTAATCTAATGCATGACCTCAAAAAGTTGTCACAAGTTTTCCCTTCTTAATATATTCATCTTGGACTTCCTTCACGATCCATATCACTTCATCAAGAAACCAATATTGCTTGGCATCCTTGGTCCCATTCACATTGTCTCCCGCCATTATGGACCTTATTCCCGTGTTCGTTGATCCATTGTTATTATTGTGGTGATGACACACTGAGCAGTGTTGTGATGATCTAGTGTTTCTTCCTCAATGTGGCATAGTGCATAGAGGTGTAGTTACATTGTTGCTTTGGGTTGGTCCTTCCTTGGGCTCGGGTGTATCCTAGTCATGTCCTTTGTCCCTATAGGGTTTCTTAGTCCCTTATGATCTTCTCCCATAGTTTCTTGTTCCAGTCGCAACATGACTTTCCTCAGTCCTCTGCCTCTTCTCTTGTCGGAACCTCGCCCCACTTCACATAAGACCACGCTCTTCCTCGACTTCCCTCACAGTTTCTTCGTAAATCCCATCCATCTACCCCATATCATTCCATTCAACCCTTGTTTCTACAGTGCCCTAACCTCTGCACATTAGACCTCTACCTGTAAAAGTTCATCGTCAATATACCTTTTTACAAATAAGCATCTTAAACCACAAATGTGAAGACATTAGAAACCTACCTCTTGGTCCCTCGAAGGATTTTCTCGAATGTTCATTCATGGAACGTCGCCTTCGCCATCAACACCATCATTTCTCATAATACATTAACCTCGTGCTTGTTGTCAAGGAGATATATAATGTTTAAGGAGATATATAATGTTTAGTAGGTCCAGCTTGGAATTACATCAAAGGCTAATTACGCTTTACACGTAGACAAGTTATTGCACCTAAGTGCTTTCTATCATTTAATGAAATGAATAAAGAAGTGACACCTTTGGTAACTATGGATATATATTTCAGTTAGGTATATATCACTATATAGTATAAGTCGGTGGTGGTAAAAATTTATAAAATCACTTAATCTGACTAATTTTATGTCAACTTTAGACCAAACCCATATCCATTCCCATATATATAATAAAATGTTAACGAAAAACATTATAGAATAAATGTTTTAAGAATATTTAAGTGACTTTATTTAAATCATTTTTACATAATGGTATAAATAGCACTATAAATTTGGACATATATTAACTTTTTATAAGCCATACACTTTCAAAAGTTTATGAAAATATATACCTATATTAATAATCAATTATATTTCTATCTTTACTTTAATTTTTAAAATGGCAAAGTCATAGTAATACATGTTAATTATTTAAGTTGTAGGTAAATTACAAAATTATATTTATATTAAGAATACATAAATATTGGTGTTTTATTTCATACTTTTTTAAAAATAAATCAATGTTATATTTTTAATGATTTAGGAATTTTTTGTCACACCTGCACACAACGTATAATAAAGTATTATAAACTAGCAAGCCATATTTATTAATAATATGACTTATATAGGCTGGTAGAAGTATATGCACATTCCTCTATGTAGAAACAAATATAAATCAAGAACTCACTCTTAAGCATGCATGGGATAGAAACATATGCGTGTTTCGATATGTAGAAACAAATATAGAAGAAATGACTTATCAAAAATAACATCATGAAATCATTTTTACATAATGGTATAAATAGCACTATAAATTTGGACATATATTAACTTTTTATAAGCCATACACTTTGAAAAGTTTATGAAAATATATACCTATATTAATAATCAATTATATTTCTATCTTTACTTTAATTTTTAAAAATGGCAAAGTCATAGTAATACATGTTAATTATTTAAGTTGTAGGTAAATTACAAAATTATATTTATATCAAGAATACATAAATATTGGTGTTTTATTTCATATTTTTTTAAAAATAGATCAATGTTATATTTTTAATGATTTAGGATTTTTTTGTCACACTTGCACACAACATATAATAAAGTATTATAAACTAGCAAGCCATATTTATTAATAATATGACTTATATAGGCCGGTAGAAGCATATGCACATTCCTCTATGTAGAAACAAATATAAATCAAGAACTCACTCTTAAGCATGTATGGGATAGAAACATATGCGTATTTTGATATGTAGAAACAAATATAGAAGAAATGACTTATCAAAAGGAACATTATGTAGCCATTTTTAAGGAGCATTTGCACTTCTTATTCCCCAAAGATGGAAGAAAACTTCAATCCAAACACAAATCCCTACAAGACCTATACACTATAATAAATCAAAGTTTAGATAATGATTAGAAAACAAATTGGGGAGAGAATCACCTCACCTTTCATGGACCACTTCCCTTTACACCATTGTTGATTCCAATGGCCATGCTCATGGCCAATTATCTGATATATATGAATATACAATAATGATGAAAAATATTTATTCAAATGGAATTAGTAAGGGATATGTCAAAAAATTAAATATAATGAAAGAATCCATTGTTTAGTTCTTCGTTGATGTAATGTCCTCCGTGTTTTACTTGAAGTTGACAAAAGTAGAAATTCAAATTTAACATTAAGTGCAAAATATTTTATCATTTATTTTAGAATTGTTCAAGATAATAACTTTCCATTTGGTCTCATGAGAACGAAGATGTAAAAGACAATGTTGAATATTGTTAATAAGATGTTAGACAGTTGGAATTGCCATGCTAGAAATTGATAAACCATGACCCCATAGGTGGGGAACTTAGAGCTGTTATTCAAGAAAAGAAAATGACAAATGAAGAGAAATTTTGTGATTTACCAACCCCTAAAATTTAAGAGGGGATCCAAGGCCAACCAATTCCAAAGGAGGGAAAGTTGGGCCTTGAGTAAGGTCTAAGAAAAAGAATTATTTATATGCATATGTATGAGGGAAAGACACTGCCTAGAATGCATGGGAAATTCTATGTTGAAGCACACTTGATGTGTTATCCATTTTCTAGAGTTGAGAGTTTTCCCGAGTTAAGCAAGAGCTAGTTCTAGGTAAGTGATAAACATATTTTATTTGAATGAGATTTGTTGCAGCCGAGAGCAGGGTGTTAGCCCCTATGGTGTCATGTTTTATGATAGGGGTGATTTTTTAGCAAGAGAATTAGTTGTTCAATAATCTACAATTGGGTGTAACGTGGTTGTCCCAACTATATTTTTCTTCACCAAAATTGTAGTTTAGATATGAATTAGAAATATGTTTACTTCCTATCATCTCATTATTTTTAAGGTAACTATAGTAGTCTTGTATTTTCAACATCTCTCTTATTTTGTTATTTTGTTTAGTTAACTAACGCTTGCATATTTTTTTATCCATTAAATTATTAAACAAATTCCAAACTCATTGAGAATGAACTACTTATACTATTCTTTACCTTTTTCAATTCATGTGAATATGTAAATTATTATCTCTAACAAATGTGTAAGTTTTTTTGGTATTGTTTATATTATTATATATTTCATATGTCTCTATGTTGTTTTACGACAATAAATAGTTATAAAAAATAAAAAATATATAAGACAACAACTCACATATATATACATATAAAATTAAGTTAAACATAAAAAGAAAACTAGAATAAAAAACCCTTTATATCTACAATAGAAAATCTAGCAACCAAGTATGAATTTTTGAATTTTAAACATCTAATCAAATCACACGAACTCAGTTAACGTTCCAAAATACAAAAATAAGTAAATATACAAATACAAGATATATATGAACAAAGTCGAAACCCTCACTAAGGTCCTCAACATGTCAAGAATAACCTATTGATAAACATTTATCAACATATACATGTCAAACTACATTTCTTTAACATAAAAATAAAAGGAAAGACTTGAAAGATTCTATCGATCCCAAAGTTAGCTGAAGACCAAGTTAAAATACATCAAGTAATCGTCAAGCTCTATGACCTATGCCTTGACTCATTTAAAACCAAATCAACTTCCAAATTACAACATATCATCTCCTTTAATTGATGCACCATGGCATGAAGTCACGAGCCTTAGGAGTCAATTGCATAAGTAGGGCGTGGAAGTGCCCATTTAAATAAACATAAATACCCTTGTTAAAATTGTATTGAATTTAGTGGAATGTTAAGGTGTATAATAGATCGTGACTAGCAATAGATAAATATAAAGCTAGGGGTCGAATATGTATTCTATATTGAGACTATAGTGGCACATTTGCATATGGAACTTACATAAATGAGAATTAGAGTATATAAGTAAGTGTCGATGTTCTAGAATAATAAGGAAAAGGCTTTATAGTAGAAGTTTTTAGTGTTATAAAATTAATTCAAATTGTTAAAGAAACCTTCAGTATAATTTTTTTTAATGGTATCTGATGTTTTAGAGGGTTTTTACTGAAATTTATTATAAATAAAGGAAACTTGGTGGTTGGATGTTTTAGTGAAAGTTTTTTCATTAGTGTGTTTTGTTCATATATGTGCATCAGTGCTAACAAATACAAAGCATATTTGTGTTTTTAAATACAAACAAGCATCGGTGCACACCAAAATTTTTAATAACATCGATGCTTTATAACAATATATGCACTAGTTCTTGATACTAAATATAGCACTAGTGTGCACCAAAAATTAAACGACATTGTTTCCTTATAACAATTGTTGTACTGGTGTTTTATACTAAATATAACACTGTTGCTTATGAACTATTATAAAGCCTGAGTGTGATAGGGGAAGGAAAATGTACATGTGAAGTTAACTCGGATGTTGACTTTTGATGTATTTTTTAAATTCAATGGTCTGGTTACTATATAGTGGCATACCAGTGTGCTTGTATAGAAAGCACCAACACACAATACTAACAAAGCACCGGTGCAACCAACGAGTTGTTTGTTGCACTCTGTGCATTTGTTTTAAATGCACAAATGTAATTAAAATGGTCAAACACACCGATATTCATTTTCTCCTTGGTGAAAAATGACATGTGACATCACACTGGAATGA
>LPNX010772774.1:8357-58486 GCA_001517045.1 Pseudotsuga menziesii | reverse complement strand
AAACATCCAACTAAAATATAACTTTAGAAGAGTGAAGAGAGATTAAGGATATTTTAGATGAGTATTTTATGGTTTTTTATAAGTGAATGACATCTTCCTAAATAGATGCTTATATTTTAGATTTTGGGGTGGACTAGCATAATTTGTACATTTTACTAAATTCTATTCAATTAATTGTCAAATTTGTAAGTTTTTTCATTGCCGGAGTGACAACTAAAAATGACCAAATAAATGACCAATTGTTATGTGGTCATTTTTAGTCTAGATATTCCGTGACCAAATTTGGTCATTTATCTTGGTCGTTTTTAGTTGGTTTTTATTCCGTGACCAAAAGTGGTCATTTATCTTGGTCTTTTTTAGTTATCTCACTTAAATTTATCAATTTTGGTCATTTATCCCTTCAAAAAAACTGTGGTGATCAAAAATTTTGGTCTCCTGGTCGCTAATCTCTCATTTTCCACTAGTGATAAGAGTCAACCCTTTGAAGGTTGAGGCAATACTTCAGTTGTCTCCCCCAAAAAATATTCGTCATCTTCAGTGTTTGCAAGGCATGGAAAACTTCTTATGAAGATTTGTTGTCAACTTTTCCAATTTGACTAGAGGCTTCATGCATCTCTTGAAGAAGGACACTCCCTTTGATTGGGATGAGCGAGCCCAGGAGTCCTTCGATGCACTCAAGCAAGCCCTAGCATCGGCCCCAATGATTAGTCCTCTGGATTATAGCTGTGACTTCTTGTTATATGTGGTCGCGTATTTAGAGGTGATTGGTATGGTTTTGGTTCAATAGGATGAGGAGCTTCAAGAGCATGCCATATATTATCTGAGCCGGAACTTTATTGACGCAGAGATTCGTTATTCTCATGTCGAGAATCTTGCTTTAGCTACTGTACATGCAGTTCAGCGGTTGAGACATTATATTCTCCTTCGCCAGACCTTGGTTGTGGCCCATGTCAATCCGTTTTAGTTCATCCTCACCCGTAGGATGATTGGGGGAAAGTATAATAAATGGATTATCATTCTGCAAGAGTTTGACCTCGAGTTTGTTTTGGAAAAATCGAAGAAATATTTAATCTTTGCATAGATTATATCGGATTTCCTGAGCAAGGCTAAGGAGTTGGTTTGTGAAGATACGTTTGTTTATGAACACATATTCTTAATATCAACGTTAGACCCATGGTATGGGGATATCATAATATATTTACAAACACTGAAGACCCCTACTCACCTCTCGCGAGATGAACAATGCCGATTACGTCACGTCTCTAAGAACTACCTCATAGTGGACAATACTTTGTACCGCCATGGGGTAGATTCCATTTTATGATGTCGTTTAACTCATGATGAGGCTGAGGTAGTGTTGAATGATTGCCACAGAGGGACGTGTGGTGTTCATTTATCTGGGATTTCTATAGCTCAAAATATTTTGAGAGAGGGTTATTTCTGGCCATCGATCTTTAAGGATTGTATAGATGCGGTCAAGAGGTGCCACCCTTGCTAGGTGGTCACATGTAATATGCGGTTGAAGTATGCCCTGTTACATCCCATTATCACTACCGGTCCCTTCACCAAGTGGGGGCTTTATTTTATGGATTGCAACCCAGCTTCGGTTGGGGGGCACCATCATATTATAGTGGCTATTGATTACTTCATGAAATGGGCTGAGGCTATGCCTACAGTAAATTATGACAGTGAGACAACCGCCCACTTTGTATTCAACCAAATTATTACTCGGTTCTGGATTCCAAAAGAGCTTGTCACTGACCATGGCTCGCACTTTCAGAACCGTATGATGGAAGAGTTGGCATCGAAGTTAGGGTATAAGCAAGGGCACTCCTCTTCTTACTACCCTCAAGTGAATGGACAAGTAGAGGTAGTGAATAAATCACTCAAATCCATTCTCCAACGAAACATCACACAAAGCAAGATGAATTGGCACATTATGTTATACCCTGCTTTGTGGGCATATCGAACCGCTGTTAAGGCTGCCACTATTTTTTCTCCATATCAACTTGTACATGGATTGGAGTCAATATTGCCAGTTGAATGCGAGATTCCTTCATTAAAGCTAACTGTGGAACTCTTACTAGACACTTCACCTTTAAAGGAGCGTTTGGTTCACCTTGAGCAACTTGATGAGAAGCATCAGGATGCCTTGGTGGCTCTAGAGGTTAATAAGCGTCGTGTAAAGGCCCAATATGATAAGTCTGTCCATCCAAGAGCATTTAGTGAAGGAGACTTGGTCCTTTTGTGGGATCAATTGAAAGAACCCTTGGGGGCAGGGAAATTTAATCCTATGTGGCATGGTCCTTACGTGGTCAAGCATGTGTTAAAGAAGGGGGCCTATGATTTAGTGGATTACGAAGGGACGGCCTTGGTAGAGCCTAGAAATGGGCTCTATATTAAGAAATGCTATGCATGATTTTCATCCAAGGCTGCTTATTGTATATTATTGTACAGTTTTGCATAGTTAGGTCTTTTTATTATCGTGATTGGGTTTGTGATTAGTTTCCGTTTCTTTTGGAAAATGTCAATGGAATCTTCCACCTACATAGGATTCACGGATGGTGCAAGCCGTCACACTCAACACTCAGCCTCTGCTGCTTGGGTGATTTATACTCCTATGGGTCAAGTACTATATTCAGGAGGTGTATGTCTACGGCCATCTCCCAACAATGTTGCTGAATATAGTGCCATTATCGAGCTTCTACGGGATGCCATTTCACATGGTGTTCTCTCTCTTGAGGTATGTCTTGATTTAGAGTTAGTAGTGTCACAGCTCAATGGTTTGTACCATGTTATAGATCCGACGTTATTGAGGATATTCTTATGTGTGAGATTGTTAGAATGACAATTTCACAATATAACATATATACACATTCTAAGAAATAATAATCAAGTTTCTGACTCATATGCTAACTACATGTTAGATTGGCATTTGTTTCATTCATAATAAATTAATCACAAGAACAATTTTTACACATGTAAATAAATAAACCGATCACCATAAAACTTTTTATATATACATAAAAAATGTGATAATACATAGTGTCATGATACAAAATTGGGGCTTTCGAGCCACCATCATATAATACACGGTAGTACAAACTATATACACTCCCAGGTGTCTAATCCTATGGAGGAGGAGGGTTGTGATCATGGAAGGTCACTACGGCTCTAGCTAGCCGTCGGAATAATCGCACCCATGTGCGTGGTACACCCACCACATGCCGTTGCATGGCCTCAGGTGTTAGTTTTTCATCACATTAAGCTAGCATTATGATATTAGGATCTTTTTACTAAAAGAATAACAAGTACAGAAATAAAACATAAGCACATCACAAGAGACAAGAGACACAAAGAGTTTTCCTTGGGGAAACCATAAAGGAGAAAACCCCGCAACTTCCTCTAAGATAGAATCAACACCAAAACAGTAAGAGATCTCCCAAAATAGCAGTAGTCTTCTGTCTTTTGTCTAGTCCCAAAATTTCCTTCTTCAGTAGTGCGCCACACTTGGGAGAGCAAGTGATGTATTTCAAAATGTGATAAATAGAGAGACTCTCACTCTCTATTTATATTCATCCGTTCACTTGAATTGCCTTTTCACACGTAGGCTCAACCTAATAATTACTACTCGATCCTACACCTTAATTAGTGTATAATAACTCAAGTGCCCTGAAACTGTGGGGACTTACCTAATGACTTGATATGACTTGATTACATTATTAATCCTCCCGATCGGAACATCGGGGCATGACCACATGACTCAAATACATAATAGAAACATCCCAGAATAAACATCGGGTTACAATACATAAGATACATAGAAGAATACATTCTGAAGTTACATATACATCAACACTCCCTCTTAACAAGGAAGGTATTCTTTCGACACAATTTTCATCACTGGTCTTCTTCTCTGTATCAGCTGGATCATCTCGTCTTCAAGTCATCTTCGGATTTGGATCATCTCTCGATTTGGATCATCATCACTGGATCTGGATCATCTCTCGATCCGGATCATCATCACTGGATCTGGATCATCTCTCGATCTAGATCATCATCGCTGGATCTGGATCATCTCTTGATCTAGATCATCATCGAACATCATCACTGGATCTGGATCATCTCTCGATCTGGATCACAATCACTGGATCTGGATCATCTCTCAATCTGGATCAACATCACTGGACTGGATCTGGATCATCACTCAATCTGTATCTGGATCTGGATCATCTCTCGATCTGGATCATCACTGCTGGATCATCATTACTGGATCTGGATCATCACTCGATCTGGATCAACACTGGTGCTATATCATGATTCTTCTCGTCATAGGAAGTTCTACATAGCCATCCCTTTTTCATGATGGTTGTAGGCCTACCCTCATGTAGGTATTCTCCCAGCACTTACATCTGAACTGCTTGTCAGAAAGGCACGCCCAGCACTCACATCTAATCATGTAGTAAACTACAATCCCATCAGAAAGGCCCAGCACTCACATTCACCAGCATGATAGGACACACCTACTATCATCTATGAAATGGCTCAGCACTTACAACCACCAGCATGATAGGACACACCTACTATCATCTGTGGAAAGGCACAGCGCTCACATCCACTAGCATGGTAGGACACACCTACTACCATCTGTGGAAAGGCTTAGCACTTACAATCACCAACATGGTAGGACACACCTACTACCATATATGAAAAGGATCTGCACTTACAATCACCAGCATGGTAGGACACACCTACTACCATCTGTGAAAAGGATCTGCACTTACAATCACCAGCATGGTAGGACACACCTACTACCATCTGTGAAAAGGCACTGCACTTACAGTCACCAGCATGATAGGACACACCTACTATCATCTGTGAAATGGCATAGCACTTACAGTCACCAGCATGATAGGACACACCTACTATCATCTGTGACAAGGCTCAGCACTTACATCCATCCAGGCGGGAACACATCCTGCTCACAATGATGGAAGGGCATGCACTCATATCTGATCATGAGGGGAGCACATCCCAACAATCATATTAGAATGGCCCCCAGTCCTCCTCGACTGAGCTACCTGGTAACTGACCAGGCGCCTCCATTCTCCTATAGAATGGCAGTTGCCCTTACATCCGACCTACTCGTCAGAATGGCCAACACTCACATTTGACATGGAAGGAACTTAATCCTTTATCCATGAGCAGAATGGTTCAGCCCTTACATCTAACCAAGTGGGAACACATCCCTCTATCACATCAGAATGGCTACTCAGTTCTTACACTGAGTGTTCCTGGTAACTGACCAGCTGCCTCCATTCCTAGAATGGCAATTGCTCTTACATCTGTCTTGCTTGACATAATGGCCAGCACTCATATTTGACATGGAAGGGAGAAACCCTACTACCATGACATAATGGCTCAGCCCTTATATCTGACCTACTCATCAGAATGGCTATGGATCTCAACACTCATATCTGAAATGGAAGGAACCAATCCTCTCACCATGACAGAATGGCTCAGCCCTTACATCGGACCATGGAAGGAACCAATCCTCTCACCATGTCAGAATGGCTATGGGTCTCATCACTTTCTCTGGGAGAAAGCCTCGATCTAGAGAACACCAAGTCTCTCTCTGAAGTACTCGAACTTCAGCCTAGCCAATGGCTTCATCAATACATCAGCTATCTGTTCCTCCG
The DNA here is from genome assembly GCA_001517045.1 of Pseudotsuga menziesii. Taxonomy (NCBI): domain Eukaryota; kingdom Viridiplantae; phylum Streptophyta; class Pinopsida; order Pinales; family Pinaceae; genus Pseudotsuga; species Pseudotsuga menziesii. The sequence continues at coordinate 52,787 of LPNX010772774.1, read as the reverse complement.
TCGCAACATACAGGACCTTCACTTCTCCTCTCTGCACCATATCCCTGATATAGTGATACTTGATCTCGATATGCTTCGACTTGTCATGAAACACTGGATTCTATGACAACTTCACGCAACTCTGGTTGTCATAATGTATACAAGTAGCATCCAACTGGAGATCAAATATATTAGATAGTAGCTTCCACAGCCATACTGCCTCACAACTAGCTGAACAAGCTGCGACTTACTCTGCTTCAGCTGTACGCAGTGCCACACAGGATTGCTTCCTGCTAAACCAAGAAATCACACCTGATCCCATACTGAAGCAACATCCTGAAGTACTCTTCCTGTCGATGGCACTGCCTGCCCAATCTGAATGAACATAACCCTCCAGGTTAATCTTCTGATTCACATCGTACTTGAGCCCATAATCAATTGTACCCTTCAGGTACCTCAGAATATACTTTGCAGCCATCAAGTGAACACTTCTCTGATCTGTCAGGTACTGGCTCAAGGTGTTCACAGCAAAGAAAATATCTGGTCTCGTGTTTGTCAGGTACATCAATGACCCAATCATCTGACGATACATCGTAGCATTAACCGACTTTGAAGAAGTATCACTCAATAGCTTCAGGTTCGATGCCATAGGTGTAGCCAAAGCCTTGCAGTCCATCATCCCAAATCTCTTTAGAATCTCTATTGCATACTTCCCTTGTCCAAGGAATATTTCATCTGAACTCTGCCACACCTCCATACCTAGAAAGTAATGCATCGACACATAACAAGAGCATCACTGGTCTTCTATCTTCAACCTTGAAGCAAAGGTTGGAATCCACTTTACTTTTCGTAAAGCATAGATTCATCAGTAATCTTCCCATCCTATCATACCATGTCGAACCTTGGGATCTTCTGCAATCCCTCCCTCTGAAGCAGAGCATCATACTCCCTCTGTCTTCTATGTTCTATGCACTGAAAACATTCTGTACCGGAGTGACAAGTAGCTTCCTATGCTACTAATATTCTATGTGACCATCTAGTGTATAGACTTGCATCTTCAACCTTGTAGCAAAGGTTAATATCTTCATCAATCTTATCATGTATGTGTTTCAACTCTTACTGGTTGTAAATGTCTCTTCGTAGTCTAGGCCTTCCTTTCGTGAGAAGACTCATGCTACGAATCTTGCTTTGTATCCCACGATGTTTCCATCTACTGTATGATGGAACTATGAACTTCTCTTCAAGTCTTGATACTGCTCCCTGACATCATTCTTCTTGAACTGGTCTTCCCTTTCTTCTTGGTGGTTGGAAGGTTCTGAATCAATTATGTCACTGCACTCGTCATATTATTCTTCATTTTGAAATGTCATCACTTGCTCTTCGGAACAAGTCTTCATTCTTCTTTTCTTGTAGGCGATTATGTATGCGGTCTTTCCTACAAGTCAAATGCAATTGTATGGTTAGAAACATTTCATAAGGAATATTTATACTGGCAAACACTTATGCATAAATATATGATCATGCAACTACTTTAGCCAATACAACATTCATCCATATCTCACTGAAACTTTCTAGATTCCTTCCATCTCTACCAGGACAACATTGAGATTGTGCACTAATCCAATATGTCAGCAAAGAGGTTTCATTCTAGATAAGTAGCAATGGAGAGCTGTATAGCACCATGAGCTACTTACCCATCACATGCATATTAGTAGTATACTGCCATTAATGCAAACATCCTATCATGCATAATACAATAACTGAATATAAAAGAATGCAAAACAAAATAATGAAATGACAATTGAATACTTATATTTATTTGTTTCGTGGGTACACTGCTTCTTGAGCCTTCAGCTTCATCGTCTTCTTCATTCATGACAGCATCGTTTCTTATCCAAATGCTAAAGAGGATAAGAGGTGCTTCAAGAGTTTAGGTCTTCATATTCCTCATCGCTTGAGGGATCTTCTTTGGATGGTAAGAGCTTGATGTTCAGTTGCTCCCACCTTGAGTTCTCTTCCCAGAGTCTATTGAAAGCAATCACTTTCTTCTGGCACACATTCCTCGAATGAATGAATCTTACGATCCTAGGAGGTCATTCAAAATGGCCATCACCACTTCTGCATTCTTCACTTCTTCATTTACCGCTTCAGGTTGTTCTTGATACTTTTATGACTGCATGGTCTCTTCATTCTGGATCTTCACATTCTTCAATTGGTTTCTTTTGGTCATATTCTGATTTTTGTTCTTCCCTAAATAGCTTGAAATTCTGGAAGACCTTCAACAGCTTTGCTTGCAATAGGTAGTGCTCTGTAATGCACATGTTCAAGCCTTCTATGCCAAAGCTCATTTGGCTCTACTGTGTCATGGATCAAGGCTTGTTCTGGATGGCCCTTCAATTTGTACAAGCCTCCTTCTTGTTCTTCAATCACTATCGAATCATCGATAGTCTTTCCTTTTTGGCCATATGATGACTTGACCATCTATGAATGCAACCCGCATTCCTTTTGCATCAATGATGAAATGGAGAGAAGGTTCTTCTCGAGTCCTGGAACAAACAATACTTCTTTCATTGTTAGAGACTTACCAAATTCTAGCTTGTATGAAGATTCCCCACTACCTTTTATTGGATATTGGTAGTCATCTCCTAGTTTCACCTTGTGAGGTGATTCATGTTCTGATATTCTTACAAAGGATTCCTTGAATCTCGTCATATGTTTGGAAGCCCCAATGACTATAAGCCAATCACTACTTCTGTGAGAGTTGATATCAGAACATATTCATCCTCGCTTGAATAATCTTCACTTTCATATCTGGATCTCTTTCTGGATGGTTCATCATCCTCTGCAGCATGATCATGATTTGGCCTTGACCAAGTCCTTCTTGTGAAAGGCTTCTAACCTCGTCTCCCTCTGAAACTGGAACCTCTATACTCAGGTAGGTGTCCAATCCAGTTTCTTCAGAGAGATCAGATACATCCAGGCTTGGAATTTTTCAACTTCCCCAAGCTTGTCACCAAGCTGATGTGATATATCATATTGAAATGAGAACCTCAAATGGAAATAGCAAAGGATTAGATCTTACCGATTTGAGGTGTCCGTCCTTGTCCCGGAGTTCGCTGATCTAGGGTTTGTCACAGAAACCCTAATTTTCAAAACTTGGAATTTTCAGATATGATTGGATAAATAGATAGATCTCTTCAAATGGAGCTTTCCAATGTACTCCTTTTCTGAAAACAGTGGAGGGAAGCTCCCAGAACAGGAAGCCCTAATTTTCCAATTTCTTTTGCAGAAATTCCTGTTACTGGTTCTGTGATATCTCCACAATTACTACTCCTCTATGTCTGAAATTTTGCATCGAAGTAACCTCACATGTTCCTGATCCAACACTACAAGTTTCATCAGAATTGGTTTCACCATTTTGGATTTATGATCCTTTTCCCAAGGTGACCTGTTACAGGACTGTTCAGAATAGCGAAGTTGTATGGCATGCCACGTGTCACTGGTTCATCTTCTGAGTCTGATATTCAGACCACTAAAATTAAATTCCGTGCCCTTTCTAGAACATCTTTAGGAATTCCATTTGTACCTCTGTAGCTCAAGATATTTCAGATCTCCCCAGATGTCCCGTTCAGGGATGAATTCTGGAAGAGGCTAGAACCCTAACTTGGAGAGATCATATCTCCTGGAGTACAGAGAATATGAGTCTAATTTTTGGACACAGGATTCATCAAGATGTTATCTTCTGCCCCTGCAATTTTTAGCTTCTGAGACTTTGCCAAGCGTGGAATATAGCAACTGTACCAAAACTTAGTTGTTTTAGTATTTAGGGTTTCTCCTAGCTCAGGGTCAAACTAGGGTTTGACTTTCCCGCAGTTTCACCCAACCAAATTTCTTGATCCAGGTCTCTAAAATTCAGTTTTGATGAGGAGAAAAATCCTATACTGGTATCACTCAAAAATTCCTCTTCTGTAGAAATCCCTAATTTCCACATCAAAACTGAAAATGCTTGAAATTGAATTCCGCATCGACAGAAAGATGCACCCTTCAATGGAGAGTCGTCCTAGCATACTTTTACTAAAAATATGTGGAGGAAGATCCAAAAAATAGGAATCCCTAGTTCCTGTAGCTGCACAATGTCTTCTTCTCATGTTAGCTCTGATACCATGTTAGTTTTTCATCACATTAAGCTAGCATTATGATATTAGGATCTTTTCACTAAGAGAATAACAAGTACAGCAATAAAACATAAGCACATCACAAGAGACAAGAGACACAAAGAGTTTTCCTCAGGGAAACCATAAAGGATAAAACCCCGCAACTTCCTCTAAGATAGAATCTACACCAAAACAGTAAGAGATCTCCCAAAACAGCAGTAGTCTTCTGTCTTCTGTCTAGTCCCAAAATTTCCTTCTTCAGTAGTGCGCCACACTTGGGAGAGCAAGTGATGTATTTCACAATGTGATAAATAGAGAGACTCTCACTCTCTATTTATATTCATCCGTTCACTTGAATTTCATTTTCACACGTAGGCTCAACCTAATAATTACTACTCGAGCCTACACCTTAATTAGTGTATAATAACTCAAGTGCCCCGAAACTGTGGGGACTTACCTTATGACTTGATATGACTTGATTACATTATTAATCCTCCCGATCGGAACATCGGGGCATGACCACATGACTCAAATACATAATAGAAACATCCCGGAATAAACATCGGGTTACAATACATAAGATACATAGAAGAATACATTTCGAAGTTACATATACATCAACATCAGGCAAGTCCTCGACTTGCGCCATGGGAACTCTATGAGTTAGTCTCACAAAGTTGGTATGAATGATCTGAAGCGTTCACTCCGCATCCACACGCGTGATGTCATCTCCTCTTCCCCTCCATCTATGACGAGGGAATCCTCCTGGTGGCCATGATCCCACATCTACACACAAATGGTAGATGTCACTATCTATTGTCGTGCAAAAATATGTCTTTTTTATTCCACATAATCAAGAAAACACAAAAAAAAATTAAATAACTCAAAAAAAAAATTAAAAAAAGAGTGAGGGTCGATATTCGTTACCTATATCGCCATATGCCGATCCTAGTGGTAGCGGCATGTCCAGGTCCCCCCGAAAATCTATCCCTGCATAGGGGTAGTCATCGATGTCAACTATCTGTCATCGCCACCATGGAAAGAAGTCAGCTGGAAATGGGTTGGCCACCCTACCACCCCCCAGTCTACACATAGCATCTACCCAACGCAATTGGGCCAGATCTCGAACCCCGTGGAGAGGAACGTCCACTCTAGGGCTCAATCCTGGAACACGCTTGAAGAAAAACGTGCTCAAAATACTGCTGAACCCGAAGTTCCACACCCTGCCTACCTTACACTCATTGAGCCGGTGTTTCATGTTGCTTAGTAGTGTAGTACTCTAGTAATAAATAATGGGTCTCATGCACTCCACTGCGTAGAACATCAGAGGCCGCGAGGCCTAGTGGAGTGATGCTAAGCCGGCTATCCTGCCTAGTATCAATAATATGGCCTTTAGGACCAGCACCTGTATAGCATTGGTAGGGACCTGACTCCCCACCTTCTCAGTGGCTGGATAATAGTACACCACAATGTACTCATCGATTGTCAGGCCACCCCCTGTCCCACCACGGGAATGAAGGTTCACCACCTCCCCTCGTCTAGAAATCCCTGTGATGAAGTATATGTCCTCCACCTCTATGGTGAGGGACATCCCATCTATATGGAAGGACTCCGAGTTTGGATCCCAATAATCCACTAGCATCTATAATAGTCTTGGTTAGGCCCTCAAACCACCAAGACACCAAAACTTGCAGAGTCCGCATGCACGTAAAGCTTGTTGAGCCATTAAGTCAGCCCTTACTGCTTCCTCTACTTCACCATGCTCATGCTCTCTCCACTCTAGGAGCATCCTACACAAGAAATTTCACATTTTCCCATTAGTTTATTGAAAAATTCATATGCGCGGCCTCATACGCGACTATTTTCAAAACAACCGCGTATAATGTAGGCGGGTTTGAGGCCATTTTCCGCATATATCCAGCCCTATAAGTAGAAAAAACCTCGATTTCTGTGTGGGCCACAGCACTCATGTTGGGTTGGCCTAGAAATCTGATTAGAGCATGGAAATTCATGAAAATTATATCAAAATGAAAGAGGAGAGCATGAGTAAATACCTGGAAGAAACAGTAGTGAATTCTGCCGGCTGGATCTCCTAGAATTCGCTGTTGAAAATTAGAGCTCAAATGGGTAAAAGTTTCAAATGATTTATATTTTTTACTATTTATAGAAAATTTTCAAATATTTGAAAATTTTTACCCCCTTTTCTATAGTTTCGACATTTTCTAACCATTTTGGATCGTTTTTGACATAATTCATGTTGTAGAGGACCTTTTTCAGTGCCATTTCAGCCGTTGGATTGACCCGTTCATGCCGATCTCAGGTATCATGTATAAACTGGCATATAGGTTAGGTTTTACCACCATTTCCATTTTGCATGACCTTATGACCATATCACCATGGCCTTAGGTATGAACCCACTCTATTATGTCACGGAACCTTCTTGTTGTTTTAGAAGTGGCATGATATGAGTGGTAGAAGGTTCACCTTACATGGGTACCCTAGTTAGCACCTTATTCACATTTGGTTTCCATGCTGACGTTTTCTCTTTTAGGGTGTGGGAGTCCATTGTATAGTATTTCCATGACATTTTGCAAGAGCCTCATACTCCTCTTGATCTTATGCTAGCCTTTTTCCCTCAGGACTCCCTCATGTCAAGTTGTGAATGCATTATCATGAGCTTTGCCTGTCTTATTAAGCTTTATTCCGGCTCCCCTGACATTGCGTTTCAGCCATATAGCCCGAGCTTGTCTCATGTCTAGCCATGCAGAGCCATTTTTTATATCCTTCGTAGCTTGATTCCCTTTTTATCGGGAGGGGATCTTCCCCCGAGTGTCGATATCCTACACATGTGTCCTTGCATTGAGCATAGGTATGTTCCACTGCTTGGAACTAGTTTGTTTTCACTTATGACACTTGTCTTCTCCTAGTCTGTACCTATAAAGCTATTTTATTCTCTTTTCAAGCCTTTTAAATAACTAAAAAAGTCCAAAAAAAAATCAAAAAACCAAAAAGCCGGATAAGTAAAGAGGTTATCTTTGGCAGCTGTCAAGTTGTGTCGCCTTTCAATAGAGCACTATATATCACATCCATTGGTTGGGTTATAGTTTGACTTTAGGAGATGTACTCGTTTAACTGAGTTTATCTCCACCGACTGGTTAAGCTTCGAGTCCCTATGGAGCCTCTGTTGATGCCTCCTGTGTCATAGAGATGTCCCAGTTTGTATATCGAGTCTATGCTACCTTCATTCAGTCACCATACGTCGTTATGCTCTTGTTCAAAGGAAGTTGAAACCTGAGTCAGCCATTCCTCAGTTATCTTGAATTTTCATGTCGGCCATTCCCGATACAGTTACTGGTTCGTGCACCTTATGATTGAGTCCTTCCACATTATACAACTTTGTTGAGTAACTCATGTTGGATTATGGGGGATGCCTTAATGCCCTCCTTCCAGAGTATTTCATCCCATCGACTTCAGATCATTTATTATGGGATTGGAATCTAGAGTCATTTTGAGTGCCTTGAGACTTGTAGTCGTCAGTGGTAGGTTCTCTCGCCATCGACAGTTCTTGGGAATACATCAATGTCCCCTGATCGATGGATTCTATCAAGTGTTCGAACTCAACACATTTATTCACACTTGTTAGTTTGCACTTCTAGTACCTTGATTCCCATTTTCATTATCGGTGGGTGATCTCGTGTCTGTTAACGATATATATTATTTACCGGTAATCAGACGATGGACTACTATGTTCGACCTTGACACCTCTATTCGCATAGTAGGACATGTACTCGTAGCGGTTTGTGTAGAAGAAATTCCAGATTGGTGGCATCTCTTATATGCTACCTCCTTGATCATGCTAGTGTTCATGAGATTTCAGCTCTCGTGACTTGATTCCAGTTTATGTCAGATATTTCCAGCCACTATGGAGATCTTGATCTATTATATATCTTCAGCCATTTTTGAGATCATGGTCCTTTGTATATCTTCATCATGGAGATTCTGATCTATGTATATTTTATGTGGCGATGACCACATATGTGATATCATGTTTCATGCCTATTCATGGCCATTGTACTCTTATGTATCCGGGACTGCTATATGTATTTGCAGTTATGTGCAGAGTTGTATTATTGTACTATGCTGATTGGGTGGCTGGTCTTCCATTTGGGATCCTTCATCACTCCACTTCTGGAATGGACTTATAATGTATTTCGGCCATCGTATGACCCCTCTGACCTCACACATTAGGGGGCATCTGTTGTAGTGGATTTCACCACTCCAAGTGGATCACACTTTGTATGGCCTTCCCCTGTCCCGATGCAGACTCATTAGACCCTATGGACCACTTTTTATCCTTTGATGTTTCCCTGATCATCCCTAAAAACATATGAAAAATGATACACGCGACTTTTAAACCTATAAGCACGTATATACGCGGGTTTGACCACTAAAACCACGTACATTGGGATGTGTGCATAATCCAAATCCTTTTGGAGTTTTCCTTGACATGGATCCGACTCATTTGATTCCTAGCCTTCCCTATGCCTTGAGATCACTCAAATTCGACCTTTCATTACCCCTTTGAAAAGATATATAAGGAACCCCTTGGTACATTGAAGGCATAAGAGCGAATTAAGAGGAAAGAAACTATAGTCCATTGTTGCCAGAACTTATGCTTGAGTCTGCATCCCTTTGTCCCTTAGAGCACTTTTGTGTTCTTCCCAAGCTTACCTTTTTCTTGTGAGCTTGCTATCGAGAGATGGAGGATTGAAGTGGTGGAGGCCCAAGTGGGGGATTCAATTTCTCTGGTTCACAGACGTGCCGATAGAGGTTGTATCTTGTAATCTCTGATTTATATTAATAGAAATATCTTTTCCTGTCCAATAATGTGTGTTTGAATGAATATTTTATCCATGGGATTATGTCAAATGCTTATACATTATTGATTATATATGCTAGAATAGATCTAACACCATGATATATAGAATGCTTGTATTGTTTACTTGTTGTTGAGGAAGTAATATATCAACTCAAGCTGAAATTGGAAAGCTCAACGGGGATCTACTTCAACCGTCTAGAATAAGGTACGAGGTTTGATAATTTAGTGTTAGACATTTAATTTCTATTGCATATTGGAAAGGATTGATTTCTGGAGTCAAGCTGTCTGTTGTGGTACCCCAAGCCATAGGAATTTCTCTCCGTAACAATTATGGATAGCAGCTGTTTTCAGAGTTATTAAATATCTGGGTTGTTTTTACATTATACATTGATGGACTGAATTGCTACATCACTTCATCATATCTTATATTTCCTTTTGTAGACTCCTTTTGTGATTTTAAAGAGCTTCTAGACAGTGACGTAAATTGGAGGTCCCATGGCGGACTTAGCCTAGGTATGGATTTGGCCTTTTAAGTTTTCTTTTTTTTATTACTATAGATTTATTGTAACATCCCAGTTTTGACCCTGATGCGTTAAATACACATGATATAAATATATATTGTAACTAATCATGGTGTGGAGCTAAAGGCCAAGGCCCCACCATCGATTTGGTTATGTTATGTTTCGGATTGGAATTGTCACTGATGGAATATCAGGACATACGACACGTATTAAATTGTGGCATCATGTAAATGTGCTTTTTAATTAGATGAACCCAACCAACTATGTTCACTGCAACCATATGGAGAAGGGGCATGATTTCCTAAGGTTAAGGGTGGGAATGTTAAACCTGGATCCCGTGGGAAAAGCCATGTGTCACCACCCTGTTCGATTGCTCACCTTTACTTGTCTCATCCAACCACCACCTTAACTGTTCTATTGTTAGTTTGGGCATCTAATTGTTGGCAGGAAAAACACTATGCCCATGCCTGCACTCTCTCCACGACCTGCCTTTTGGGTTGCAAATGATTTGTCCACTATCCAGAATCAGGAGCTATTCATTTTCCCTCATGAGGGATGAGATAAAATTGGGTCGCGATTCATTGATTGGGGTTCATTCTCCTCTTCCTCATCAACTGTTAGTCTACAGATCTATACTTCCTCTTACTCCTGCATAGATTCTACATTTTTACTCCACCATTGTTTTCCAACGTTGCTGCTGTATCTGGACTGTGCGACATTCTATTGTTTCATCTTGAGTCGTTGCTGTGTTTTTCTCCTGTTGTTTTCCACCTTTTTTGGCTATGTTTTCCCTTGTGAATTGGCAGCGGTAGGTGGCTATGGGATCATTTTTGCCACGATAGGGACAAGAACGATCTAGGGAGTTTCTTTTCCCCTGTTAAAGCTTAATAGCTGGTTTGCTGCATGCACACAGAGGTTTTTCCCTCGGACTACATTGGAGTTGTGAATGAGGGCTTGATGTGCTTGATAAACCTAGTGGGTTAGGAACCACACAAACAGAGCTAGTGGGATGGATTTCTTCTCCAAAACCCTTGAATAGCACTGGAAGGGAGATCAGGGTCTGAGGGACTGCGTTGCAGAGAAAGGACTGATTTCCTTGTGTTGTGGGTATTTTAGAATCCAGGATGGTTTTGGTGTCGATGTCTGTAACTCTTAAATGGGCTCACCAGCTTAGCATTTATCCTTTCCCCAACTCCTGGATGGCCTGATAAACCCAACTTGGTTGGCTTCGTTGATCAGTTGTTCACCTGATAAACCCAACTATGTTGGCTTGGATGAACTATGTACCCTTGTGGTGTTGTTATCCTTGGCTATGTGTAAGCCTACTAGTTCCTTATTCCTTGGGGAATCATGCCTGGCTTGAGGGTGGCAGCATTGCTAAGATATTAAGGAGCACGTGGGCCTATTATTGGGTGGACCATTGCAGTGATGTAGCTGGTTGTGGAACAAGTTCTTTATAAGATAAGTATTCTTTCCTAACTTGTGTCTGCAACCATATTTACCATTGATGAATGATGATGTACATGTTAAATGCTGATTGATATGTTTTGATTCCATTGTGTATATGAATGATTATGCTTCATAATATGTTTTATTTTTGTAAATATCATGCTTCAACATTATATGCATGTATTTTCATGTTCATGGGGCTATATGCGTGGCTGATTTGGTGTGTGGTAGCATCCTCTTCATCGGTCGGAGGGTCGGGGACGTTACAGTGTGGTATCAGAGCTCCGGTTGCAGCATGGTCCTGAATGGGCCATGAAGATGTAGTTATAGAGCTTATGTTGCAGCAATTGGGCCTCAGAGGGCCATGAAAAGATCATCTACCTGAGGCATGTTGCTTACTACCCAAAAGAGACTCAGAGGAAATGGGTGAATGACAGAAAATTCATAAAATTTTCTAAGTGCCAGAATTGTTGGCTCATCGAAAAACTTAATGCGAAGTTATTCTGATGCAGCGGAAAAGATAATCTGAAGGTCACTCGATGTAGGAAGTCGGAAGAAGATTGTGGAAGGAATTGTGTTTATAGCTCATCGTCCCATTAGAGAACATAGTACGAAGTTCCTCTGACATGGCAGAAGTGTTAGTTTGAATCCCACTCGACGACAGAAGGTTTTGTGAAATTTTGCCTAAGTGTTAAAATTGTCGGTGCATCGGAGAACTCAGTGAGAAGTTCTTTTGACACAGTGGAAGAATTAGTCTGAAGACCACCCGACGCCAACCATCGGTGATCGACACCACTTAGTTGAAGGAATCATCAATGACACGTCGACGGAGGATAGTAGATTAATCGGCGATGGAGAGTAATTTGGAAATTTTTACGAAGTAGCGAAATCATCGACGATCGACAATCATTCGTTGATCGCATCGCCAATGCGTAGAGGATTACGTTGCCAATGTGGTGAAAGTTTGACAATTACGTCGGAAGAGATTGGGTGATTGTGCACCACCATTGCATATGGCTAGGAAACTATGCTTTCGATGGGTAGAGCCTCCTACTGCCGATGCCACAGAAGATAGTTGATCCGATGGCCGATGCGGCAAAAGACAGAGGAGGAAAGTTCCAAAAATTTTCTAAGGCACGAGATCATCGACCATCGGAAAATGTTAGTAGATGTGATCGCCGATGACTAGAGGATGGGATCGTTGACATGGAAGGAAGAAGAAAATTTTTGAAATTTTGTTTAAGTGTAGAAAACCATCGGCAATCGGTTAAAGATAGATGATCGGAGCACCGATCAATGGAAATTAGTTGTTCGAGTGTCCGCCATTGCGTCTGGTTAGTGAACTATCCAACTGATGCATTAGTCTTTCCGCTCGTTGATGCCAAGGTGTTTAGTGAATAGTGGATTCAAGTTTCGATAACATAAATACGGTGGCGTTTAGTGCTCAGGAATGCCGACACTGTGGAAGTATTGAGGTTTACTTCACCGATACAGCGGTGACAAACAGTTGATTTGATCAGCGATGTATAGGGGAAGATGGAGCCAATGGAGTCAATGAAATATAAAGGAAGCTTTCACTGACAGATAGTTAAACAGATCGATGAAGAATAAGAGATGGTTGAGCCGATGAAGCAGCGGAAAAGAAGACTAAAGAGAAAAGTTTTGAAAATTTCTCTAAGTATGGGAATCGTCGGTGAATTTAGATGAAGGAATCGCCGATGTGGTGGAGACATGGGAAGAAATTAGTTGTTCAGACCGTCAATTCCATCGATGGAAAATAGTTATTGGGATTTCCAACACCGTGAAAAAATTTAGTTGTTTGTTAGTCCATCATTGTAGCTGCTAAGGGAACTATTCCACCGATGTATTAGTATTTCCACTCGTCGATTCCGCAAAGATTAGTCGCTCCGACCACCGACAAGCTGTGATCCGCCGAAACCCAAGAAGGTTTTTGGCTGCCGATCGAAAGAATTCGAGGGTTGTAAATCCACCGTTGCAGTAGTCTAGGACACCATCCACCTGATGGATAGCAGGTCTGATAGCCAATAGATGTCCATGGAACCCGCAGTGAGATCACTTTCCACCGTTGTGGCTGCCCAAGGGACTGCGCACCCGATGAATAACGCGTCCGACTGCTGATACCGCGGAATAACTTAGTTGATGAAACTATCGATGGATAGACCTTGGCATCACCATTACCGTTGGGAGGGTTAGATCACTACGAACCCGACATGCTGAAGGGAAATAAATGAACAGACCACCGATGAGCTAGGTGTTTTGACCACCGAAGTGTCGGAAAGATAGTTGGGAGGAGGTCCGATTGGGCCAAAGGAGATTTGGGTTTTCGAGAGAACTTCTCAGTGATTTTTCATGTAGTTTTCAACTACCTTTCAGTAGGCTTTCAGCAGATTGTTAGTGGTCACGGGGCTGAAAAAGAAGAAGAGAATATTTTGTGTTTTAAGCAAAAATGATATTATTATGTTTCTCCTAAGGAAGGTAAGTAGTTTTGATTTATATTAATGATATGCATCTAACAGTTTGTTACTAACACATTTGCAGAATTATAGACCACTTCCAAGAGCAGTATTCCAGGAAGAACAGTGTGGTAAAACAAGAGGTGGTTCAGTCATGAGAACCCATGATGGATATGATGCTCGAGATTCTTACATGCGTGCAGGAGATTCTATGGGAGAAAATGTCTGTAATGGAAATGATGACATAGAGTCTAATGGAAGAAGATTGCAGGAGACACCATTCAAGTTTGTGTTATACCAAAATCCTATTACCATCATGTGATAAGACATTTGACATATCTACTTGCCCTGAATCCCAGCTTCTGGAGTGGAAACTAAATGGTTTTTCATCAATCTATCATACAAATTCCCAGCACCGCGCATGCCCCTTTATCTTGGAGCGGTACCCCTACTCGCACTGCCTTTCATCGTTTGTCCACAAGCGGTGCCACAACCCATTGCCCTTGGTCCATTGGCAATTATTACCAGAACCGCTATGTCATAGAAGGAGAAGCGCAGTACCCCAGGTAAAAAGGGAAAAAGAGAATTTTCTCGAGGCTTCTAGATGATAAGCCTCGTGTACTACCTTATCCCTACTGTTGTGGGTTGGTTGAGCTCGAGATCCCTCATCCTAGGATCTTAGGGACCACCTCACCCACTAATTTCTCAACCATCTCTATCCATTAAATCCCTATAAATATGAGCTCATGGCCATGGTTGAGGGGGGAACATTGAAGGTATTTTTATGCTGTTGGATTGATTCTTGGCCTAAGATCATTTGGAGAGAGTAGAGAGAGCTAGAGTCAAAGATTTTGGGGATGAAGAGCTGGTTTCATGGAGATGCATGTCAACAATAAGGCTTGGTTGTAAACTTATTCATATTTCTAATGCAAGTTGATTTCTATCCCACATATGATGTTGTTGTTGTGATTTCGCATATATATGTTGCTAGATTCCTTAGTCACTAGCATATATTAGTAGATCATATTCTGGTTGCTTTGATTCGTTTCGTGTTGAGCTTTTTTGCAGGTACACAGGTGAACTGTCAAAGCCTTGTATTCCAGATATCTACAGTGTCTAGGGAGAGTCTTCAACCTCGGCCCTCTATTTGTTCTGGATCTGAACCATTCAGACCAGTGGAACACCTTGCTATCTGTAGGAGGTGAAATATTCCATCCAACAAATATGGCGACTCCACTGGGGAATAGAGTATTCAGTTGTTTTGATCTTCCTTAGTCTGCATCTCTTGTCCAAATCCAGGCTCCATTTTCTTCAACTCTTTTCAGTCAGATCTACTTTCTCATTTGTATTATTTGGGTTTGAAATTTCTATATCTATTCATATCTGAGTCATTTTGGTATTTTATGCTATGTTACCACATTCAATTCGATAGCATTTGCCTTGATATAGTCTTTTTTGACTTGATCCATTGTTCTTTTTTTTTTTGGCCATCTACAGGGAACTGCGCCCATGCTGTGTATGAGGAGCGGTGCCACCACCTGAACTTAGTGAGCAGTAAGCGATGCCACCGCCTGTATCTGGTTTACAAGGAGCGATGATGTCTTGGAAACGCTCTATCAACACCTACGAAATGCGGTGCCAGGTAGGCATTAGTCCAAAACTCTTTTTCCTCATTTTTCTTTGTAAAAATTTGGAATTTTGACTGCTTTCAGTTCTGTTATCAGACTTGTGTTATTGAATCTGATGTGTGTGTCTTTCTTCTTTGATGGTTTAATATTGAATTGAGTGGAATTTCAAAAGTTTATTTAGTCTTTTTTATTGTTCATCTGCTTCTGTCTTGTTGGTGGTGCTTAAAGAAGGATGTCTTGTTTTCTGAAAGTTAGGGTGCTCATTGAAGTCTCTTTTCGTTGCATATACTAAAAGAAGAACACTAGATTAGCTTCTAGATTTCATTTCTTGCTTTCATAGTAAACTTCTTTTTCTTTCCTTCAATTTTTTTTTTCTTGAGATTAGGACATCATATTTGAGCGTTGGATTTGACTTTTCTGATTGGCTTTACAAGCTTTCAGGACCGTTGTGATCTTTCGTCTCTCATGCATATAGGACTATCTCGATCAAAATAAAAAAAAAATGGTGGTTTTAAGTTAGATTTGCTTATGTTTTTGAGAAATTTAAAAAGTTAGAGTGCATTGGCATATACGTGTGCTTGGTGTTGTTCTTTTAGGAAAAGAGATTCTCACCCTTCCCATTTTCTTTCGAAAAGAAGAATTTGGTTTGTAAAAGTATTTTATTGTCTTTGATTTGATGTTCATGACTTTTGATTGGAATGATTTTTGATTTTGAAACAAAAATAAAAACGCTCTCTTCCCTCCCATAAGTAGGCATATTGAACGGTAAAGTGAAAGTTTGCACAAGCATATTGCATGGTTTTACTTTTCTGTCAAAACATCACGGATTCACCTAACCATACAAGTTAAAATTAACGACAGTTATAGGTTAAAATTTACATAGTAACTTGAGTGATAGGTTAGAGACGTGTTTGGGTGTCGTAAAATGTAGGAGCTCTCGTTATTTGACAGCATTACATTCCGGGACTTGCGCGGTTCTTCCACGTATTGTCGGTATATCGAACGACCTTTCATGTACCCTTGAGGTATATAGAAAGGCACTTCACATACTTGATTGTATATCGGAATTCCCCTTGTGTACGGTTATGCATTAGACAACACTACTACCGATTCGAGCTCCCATGTACCTTGAGTATATCGGAAGACCCCACTAGGGTACCTTAACCATCTGATAAAATCCCTTTGGTCGTCTTGTTTGGATCCATACACCGAAAACAACATTTGGGGAGATTACTACGCATGTACCCTCGAGGTATATCGTGAGTGGCACCTTCTTGACAATCCTAGTGAGAGACCTGACTTTTGAACTCCTCCTGTCATTTTAAGTCTGCTTGTTTTGACCTATAGTTTGAGTAGGTAAGTCTTTTGGTGTGTTTTTGTAGATTTTCATACCCTAGGTTATATAGGAACTATACAACTAGCTAAGTTAAGATAGTCCAGAAGAGTACGGCGCTTGCCACCTGATTTTATTCATGCTTCAGGAGAAAATCCAATGGAAGCTGTTAAGTCATGAACTTGTTTCCTTTAATTTTATATTTTGATTGTCATTTTTATTCTAAGCTTGCTTATTTGCTTAAGTTTGCTCTTTCATTTACTTTAGAAAATTTTTGGTCTTAAGTCAAATTTTTGACTTTTGCCTTTAAGTTTTTATTGTTTGTTGGTTTCTTTAGGTTTTGAAGGGTTCTAAAGGTCATTATGTTGAATAATGGGTTCACAAGTGACATCCTGATCATATTTTATCACTTAAAGCTCATTCAAAATGGAAAAAAAATGACTAAATAGCGCCAAAATTGATTTCAAATTATTCTTGTAGCGCAACTGCCAAAAGTTTACACAGCGGTGCTACAAGAATATCGCGCGTGCCAAAATTGACGGTTTTGTAGCAAATTCCTCCCACAATTTTTGTTTTTAGATGACTAATCACATGCTTGAATGGTTTTGATACATGTTCTCTAGTAATGATCATGCAAACAGGTGCGTTTTACAGCACGAAGGAGATCATGGAAAATCATTAGTTAGAGTTGGGCGAATTGTGATAGGTAGACAAATGAGCCTAGATTGAAGTGAAAGGAGTTCTTCATACATGCATTATGAAACTGGAGACTAAGTGGAGCGAGGAAATTTTCCTAAATTCCAGAAGTTGCAGTTACAGGGGAGTTTAAGGGCTTTCACAGTTACACAGAAAATTTAGGGCTTTCTCGTTGCGCCAGCTGGAGGCAAATTGGACACCCGAAGACACTTGTATAGTTAAATTTGACAATCAGACAGCTCAAGGAGTGATTTTAAACCTATGCATCAAGACCAGAATAAGGTATTCCACGTTAACCTGATAGTGGCTGCTAAATTGAGGCTTTCCCAGTAAAGCTTGTTTTGTTAAAATTGATTAAGGGAAACATAATTGTATGCTTTTAACAAAACTCCTGTCGAAGAGATATCAGTCTAAGAGGTTTTTAGATGTGTTGTCAAATGGTAAGTTGAAGGATAGCAGTTTCATTGATCAATTACCCTTTCAAAACCTGAAAATATGGTAGGGTGAAGATCTGTGCAGTTTGTGGTGACCAAAAGTTTCACAGATTTATTTGTTACTTCTAAACCAATGCAACAAATGAGCTGAGCAGGTGAATTGCATGAAGACCTAGTATGATTAAGTGCTAGAAGCTAACTATTTTTGGTGCTAAAAACAAGTTGGAATAGAAAGTGATCAGACATAAGATTGCTCTTATATTTTCCCATCCACTAGATAAACAATCACAAGTTGATCTAAGAAGCAGGCATTGGAGAGCACTAATGCAAAAATCTTTTTGCAAAGAAATGGCTTATAAGTGGCATTAAAAGGAGTCAGGGATACTATTTGTGCAGAACCATAACATACAGATGTTGTCATACATTATAGAGATGGTCTAGCATCTAAATGAATAGCTTGGATGATGGTTAGTTTCAGCAGCAGTTTTATTGAAGATTTTTTGGCACTCTGTTGACCTAATTACCTAATATCAGTGAAAAACTTTTCCTTGATCAAAGCCTTAGAAGCTTGAGGAGAAAAAAGGAGCTGTTAGGTCATTCAGAGGGCTTTAAATTTACACAGGTTTTCAGCTATTGAGAATAGATGGGAAAAAGTGGCAAAACAAATAGGGTTGAGCCCACTGAACTAAACTGGATTGATCAATTTCTAGGTTGTACAGAGCTTTTTCAGAATGCTAGTTGGTTAGATTTCTTCAAGAAGATCGATGGCTATAACCCTGAGGTCTCCTGTAAATTTGCACAATGCTATAACCAGGACATGGCAGTGTTTGATACTCTAAATTTTAAGTTGATTGTGGAGCTAGTTGCTGAAGCTACAGGAATTAGAAATGAAGGTGAGATGTGGTTCAAAAAGTTGCCTTTCACCTTTAATTCCCAAAGATACCTTTTACGTGGCATTAATCTAGAATGGAGCAAAGGAGTCTTAATTCAGAATTTTAGAGATGAGTGGGTGGAGCCCATTAAATTCCTACAAAGCTATATCACCTGTGAAGGCAGATATGCCTATGTCTTCAAATACCATTTTAGGTTCTTACAACATCTAGTTGATGAATCTAGAATGAGTCTTCCTTTGTTTTTGTTTAAAAGTTTGCAGAAGATGTCAAGTAGAGTTAAGGGGCATCAGGATCACACTTCACAGTCTATTTTCCATAATGGTTTGACCAAATTGATTATCAGTACTACCCTGCAAAGAGAGGGAAAAACATGGTATTATTTCCTCTTTTGGACTGGTTGTCAAATCAAGCAGGAAGAACAACAAACCAAAAAACATGTAGACAAAAGGAAAACCCTAGTGAGGAAACTAGGTCAGAAAATTAAGTCTGAAGATAAAAAAGAAGTTAAACTTGAAGTAGTACCAAAGACCTTGAAGGAAGATTGTGAACCTCAAAAGTTTTCAGCTGGCAGTAAAGGTAAAGGTTCACTGTTTACAAAAAAGGAAGATCAGCATGTATAGGATAGGGAAACAATAGAAGCTTTCATGAAGGAGAAAACTATTGTCACAGAACAGATTGCTATAAAAGAAGAAAACATTTAGGCCCAGCAAAGGAGCCCCATCACTATCTTATCTGAGGATGAGGGATATCTATTGGAGGAATATGAATTCATTATCAAAACTGAAGCTAGGGTTAATAAATACAGAGAATGCTGTAGTTAAGAAGATAAAACAAAAAGGTCAAAGAAAAAGAAGACCAAAGTTACAGCTATGGAGTTTGCCACAATTAAACATCAAGGTAAAAGTTTGAAGATGATGGGAGAGCTTGCTTCAACATGGAGACCTAAAACTAGGCCAAGAAACAAGTTAAGGCTCAATATGAAAAAATTGTTAAACCCTAGATTAAATGCAAAAGAGGTGATTGTATTTGATGATGATTCTTCAGATGAAAAAACAAAGATTGAGAAAGAAGCAGTTCTAAAAACTCAAGTTTCTCATCATACAAAGGAGAAAAATCCATTGAAGTCAGTAGAAGAGGTTAGTCTTACTGAGACTAAATTATCAGTAGTCTTTTAGAGTTAAGAAGTGAAATATTAAAAGAGCAACAGAAAAAGGAGGTTGAAGTCTCTCATTCTAAAGACCAACAGTTGATAGAGGAAACAACACCTATTGAAGCAACTGATCAAGAAAGCCCTATGGTTCATGGTGTGTCTTCAAATTTCTTTCCAGAAGATGAAGACATTTTCAGAAAACTAGATATTCCATGGCTACCCAGTGAGATGCATGATACCACAACAGGGAATGCTTTTGACTCAGGCATGGAGAACCTGCAAAGAACCATCAAACAATACAGACACCAAATGGATTACATGCAGGAAACTAATGATGGCCTGATATTAGCAAATAGAAGACTCAGGGAGGATTTACAGGAAGTAAATGATCATTTTCAAGAGCTTACTACAGCTTCAAAATAGGCCCTGAAGAGAAAGAGAAGCATAGATTTACAATGTGCAGAATTGCAGCAGACTGTCAGAAGCTTGCAGCAGCAGAATGAAGAACTTACTAGAAGACTAGCAGACATGGAAGCTAAACAAAAGAGAGCCATGAAGAAGGCCCAAGCTTTGGATGGAATAGCCCTACTAGCTGAAGCTGCCAAAGACCTTTGAGTTTGGTAGTTAGTCAGTTACTTGTTAAGTCCTTGATAAACACTTTAGTTAGTCATTTATTAGTTATGCTTTTGAAGAAATACTTTATTTTGTAAATATAATTTCACTTTATCCTATCGATGAGTTGGCTGAAGATAGTTAGGGTTTAGACCCTAACTGATTTTTTGAGAAACAGTATTTAGATAGATGAGAAAGAGAACAGATGGTTCTACTTTTTGGCTGGCTTAAGGAGGTCTGTGACTTGTTTATGAGATAAGTATCATAACTCTCATGTGTATGTGCTGAATATAATTATGAAATATATGATCCTTTACACCCTTCAGTCTGTGTTTGGCTTCATTTTTTAACTTGTTTAGTTACTTGACTGATATATTCATTGCTGGTTTATGGTTTCTTTGCTTGTAATGCTTGTCAATTATGAATGAACTTTAAGATTATATTATGATTGGTACATGGTGATTATATTATGCATCTCTGTCTTTATTTACTTATGATTCAGTTCCTACTTTGCTTATGAATGTATTCCCTTCAGTCACCAAATTTACAACCAAGAAAACCTATCAAAAAACCCTAAACCCTAGTTTTATTTATTGAATATTTGAGATTGTATTGGCTTGTTTCTTTGTGGCCTGGAAACAATTTCTAGCACAAACAAAAGCTATTGACCAAGGAGCTGCTACCACCTCCCAAGTGGGAGATAATGTGGTGGTGGAAAGTGGAGTGCCATATTCTTCAGACTCGCCTCCCCTATTCCAACAACCTTCTCAGGGAAATTCATCATTCCATTCTCCCTTGGAAGGTCATGTTGATGATACCCATCCAAACTTGCTCCTAATGCTCCTTTTTGGGAGACACCTATCGAACAGGCCATTTCCTCATTTGGCACCCATGTAAGTTCTCCTGATAGTGAAGAAGAACATAGGAAATACCGTGCTGCTATTCTCCATGCACAGGAGGTAGAAAAGCAGATTGATAACCTATTAGTCTCTACACTAGTACATTCCACATCCCTTCCTGTGGGATATCGTTCGCTAGCCAATTCTATGATACCCATTGAACCGATTATAGATCATCCATTAACAACCCACAGCCCAGGTCAAATTTCCACCCCTCCATTAGAGGAAATTTGGGGTCTAAAATGGGCCTTATAAGCAAACGTGCCAAAATAAGTTTTTGTGAGTTGGAATTCAAGAACCAATAGAATTTCAATAAAATAAGTCAACCATAATGGTTGAATTGACATATTTGTCATTAAAAAAAACTACTTTTTTTGTTCGTATTTTCGACATATCTCATTGTGTTTTTACTCAAATTTCGATCGGGAGAGCTTGTTGGATGCAGAATTTGATTTTGCATCCAACGAGTACCCACACCACATACTTTTGATGGACCCTGCTACCCCAAAAACAAAAATACCTGAAAAAATGTGATGATGACATCATCATCATGTTTTTTCAGGTATTTCTTGTTTTTGGGGTAGCAGGGTCCGTCAAAAGTATGCAGTGTGGGTACTCGTTGGATGCAGAATCAAATTCTGCATCCAACGAGCTCTCCCGATTGAAATTTGAGTAAAAACATACGGAGATATGTCGAAAATACGAACACAAAAAGTAGTTTTTTTCTTTCTTCCTCCAAAATTAATTAATATTATTTTATTATTTTCCTTAGGAGGCCCATTTTAGACCCCAAAATTCCTCTAATGTCACCTCTTATGTTATGTCTATTCCAAATCCTCCCAAGTCTTTTGCATCTAGGGCCCAACCTTCAATTCCTATTTCATCAGTACCTTTGAATGTCAGGGGGAAACCCCCGGCATGACCTACCTTATCTGATACCGTAGTTTTACCTAGTTAAGGGCAGACCTCTAACATAAAAACATCTATAGTTTTTGTCCCTCCCACCAACACTAATGTGGCAAATCCACTATCTAGTTCAGGTCAACCCTTGGGGGCACAACCTATTACCGTTTAGTCTTCTAGTGGTTATGGTTATCAAATACCTGTAGGTAATCATCCATCTAATCCTACAGGAATGCCTTATACTGGAATTCCATACCCTAGTAATATTTTACGCCATGGTGGCAACCCAACTGGTCTTACATGCCAGCCATGGGAGGGATATCTATACATACTGCGGGAAGTGTGGGAGGACCACCTTATGGAGGTCCTCCCCTTGGGGGACCTCATGGTCCCGGAGGATCTAGAAAATTTCCTCCTTATGGTCCTGGAGGTCCTAGTGGTCCTAGGGGACCTGGTGGCTTTCCTCCTTATGGCTCTGGAGGGTTTGGTGGTGCTCCACCTAGTGGTTCCAGTGGCTCTGGAGGTTTACCACCTCCTGGAGGCTCCAGAGGGTTTGGTGGTCCTCCTCCTGGTGGTCCTGGTGGTCCCAGTGGTCTTGGTGGTCCTGGTGTCTCTGGAGGTCCTCCTTTTGGAGGCCCTAGTGGTACTAGTGGTCCTAATTCTGGAAATCAACCCCCCATGGGTGGATCCTCTGGTGGTTCTTCCTCACAACAACCTGTTTATGAGTCTACCTATGGGCCTACTGGTAATTATATGCCATATCAATATTACTAGTGTATACAACCAAATAGATAGTTACCTTTCCTAGCAACTTTGGGATTTCCTGATTTGTCCAAGTTGATTAATGATCCCATTCAACATAATCCCTCATGGCCTCCCATTCCAGTAAAGTTACCATCGGATACTCCAAAATTCGATGGGAAGCAGGGTGAAGATCCGCGGAACCATGTTATGACTTTTCATTTGTGGTGTTCCTCGAACTCCCTCATGGATGATTCCGTTTGGTTATGACTCTTTCAGCTAGCCTTGACCGGTACAGCCGCGAAGTGGTACATTGAAATCCCACAACATTTGCTTGTGGATTTTGGCTCGTTGGCAACCGTATTTCTTACGCACTTTTAAATCTCTATTTGTTATGAAATGGGCACTGAATGTTTAACTTCTCTGCGAAAGAACACCTCCACCCACTTTCTGATCATATTCATGAGTGGAGAAGGTGGAGAAGGCTTATTAAGGCCCCTATTCCGGATCAGTTGTTAGCTAATTGGTTCACTAAGTCCTTGTTGCCTCCTATTGCCCGAGATGTGACCATGGGCAGTGCTCTTATCGAAGATCAGGCTATTAGTCGGTCTTAGTACCTAGACTTGGTATATTCCCAGTCCCGGACTCTTTATGACCTGATTCCTCAAGCTCCTCACCCCAGCACTGACCCTGCCAAGCCACCAGCAGAAGTACTTGTTGATGGGATTGTTGGTTCAATCTAGTCCCCATCCACAATGAAACCTACCAAGCAAACCCAAATCGCTACTCCTTCGATTCCCAGGGTTTCTACCGAGGTTAATTCTATTCAAAGTACTCAAAACTTGGGTAATAAAAAGAAAGGTAAAAATCGAAATAAAAAACTTGGAAACCAACAAGAGACCCCACGATCAACCAATAATGACAACGACAAAGGGAAAAGGAAGGCTAAATATCCTTGTTTGTTATGTGTTGGTGACCATTTTTCAAAGGAGTGTCCCCGCCGAGATGGAATCTCCCAGTTTCTGAAGTCTAATCCCGCACCTGCAGTACTTACGGATCCCTTTCCCTCTCAACAACAACTGGTAGACCACATGTCTAACAAGGGTAACTCTAGTTCATTAGAGGAAATTTGTATGATGTCTTCAAATACCATCCATCTGCAAACTCGAAGCCATAATTATGATAAACCCATAGATAAGAAAGAAGATCAATCTTCCTCAGGGAAATCTCCCTCTACTCGTTCTCCGGAATCCTCGTCTACTGTTCCCTTGTCTATCGAGAAGCCTACTCTTGACATGATTTTCCACCCACCAAAGAGTACTCTTCGGAAGGCTGCCTTTAATCCTAATGCTTGAGCTGCTCAATTCTATAATGTGGTTGAAGATCTCGCTCAAGCACCTTGTGCAATGTCTACCCTAGAAGTACTCCAAAGTTTCCCCACACAGCGCAAGAACTTGTTGACAGCATTAGGAGTTGTAGACCCGGATAACACTAACTTGATCCATTTCAATGTTGAGAACTATAAACCTAGATTACCACATAAACTTGCTTTTCAGATCATTACGAAAGTAGTGGGAAAGAAATTCTTTCGAATAGTACTAGATGAAGGAGCTTCGACCTCGGTGCTATCTCTGACTTGTTGGAGAGCTCTCGTCTCTCTCGAGCTTGTTACATCACCTACAATGCTTAAAGCCTTTGATGGATGGGGTTTCCAACCCAATGGTCTCATATCAGCCCTCGCGCTCGAGCTGGGGAGCAAAATTGTTTCCATCCAAGTAGAAGTGGTAGATGCCCCTTTGGATTACAACCTCCTTTTAGGAAGGAATTGGTTCTATGCCATGACTGTTGTTGCTTCAACAGTATTTTGAATGGTCCAATTCCCGCATCTTGGGAGAATTGTTACCATTTACCAGCTTGATTTTTGTATACTGTATGTTACTACTTCCATGTCTAATAACATCCCCATGTTAGGTCAGTCCCCTCCTCCTTACCATTCGATTAGGGTAGGTATGCTTAAGGATTCATCCCTTATGGGTATTTTTCCATATACTCCTCCTAGCATGGATACCGCAACAGTACATATGATCGCCTCAAGTGATTTTGAGCCCAAGGGAAAAAATGTTGTTGAGTCCACCTCATTGAGCCCGCACGAAGCTATGTATGACACCATTCAAACTTGTTCCGATGATCACAGTGATGACCTTCATTTAGTGGCTTCGGATCCTTACAATTTACCGTATTGGTTAGAACCTTCTCTTCCAATTCTAGATTATATGTCTGAGAATTTTCCTTCTAACGAGTCCATTATAGAGATCATGAATACAGATGAGCCCATTTGGGAGGATCACCATCATAGATCCATGTTCCTCCCCAATACCAGTCTGGGAAACCATGATATTGCATCCTTGTTTCCTACTGATATTGTCAACATTCCACAAATTCCTATATTGTTTCAAGACATAGATTCTGAAGGAAACCTTTGCAACATTACTCAGATGAACCCAATTGACATATCAACCAAGCTTGATGTTATTGAGCATGTTCATGTTGGGCAGAACTGCTCGATATATGAATCTGAAGCATATAAGGAACTTTTAAAGGAATTCCATGATATTTTTGCCTAGTCCTATGAAGAGATGCTGGGGATTGACCCTTCCATTGTGGTCCATGAAATTAAAACTTATCCCATAGCAGAAACTTAGGCAAGTCCATCCTAGGAAGGCCACAGCTATTAAAGCTGAGATTGAGAAACTTCTAAAAGCTGGTTTTATTTATCCTCTACCTTTGACACAATGGGTATTGAACATTGTCCATGTCAATAAAAAGCAAAGCACCATTAGATTCTGCATCGAATTTAGGGATTTAAATAAATCTTGTCCTAAGGACAACTTTCCTACCCCGCATATCGATAAAATTATTGACAACTGTGCTGGAAGTGTCATCTTTTCATTCATGGATGGCTTCTCCGGCTACAATCAGATTGAGATATTTCCATCTCATTAGCATAAGATGGTATTCATTTGCCGATGGGGAACCTTTGCATATAATAATTTACCTTTCGGCTTGAAAAATGTTGGAGCCATGTTCTAGCGTGCAATGTCCTATGCGTTTCATGACGTTAAACATATTGTTGAACTGTACCTTAACGACCTCCCTGCTCATTAAAAGCAATGGGAAGACCACACTGGTCATCTTAGAGACATATTCCTGAGATGTCGTCATTATAATATACGGCTCAATTTGCATAAATGTGTTTTTTTGGTTGAGACGGTGTTGGGGCACGTACCTTAACTGTCCTTAATTTTGGTAACTCCACAGTTTTTGTGGAAGCTTGTAAGCAGAGTTGCGACTCAAAATAGTCTTAGGGGTGTCGGGGTTGAGTCAAAGCCTTATTTTTGTAATTGTCCATAATTTTCGGGTGTAAGCCCATGATTTTGTAATAGTGCACTTGTATAAATAGGCACTCATGTAAAGATGTCAAGATTATCTAATGAGATGAGGATCATATGATGCGAAGAAGTTAGATCTATTTTTGGGTTTTAAGGTCAAGTCTCAGCTGTGTGCATGGACGACCTCTACAGCTATGCGCACAGAGGGTTTTTGTAAGGAAAGGAACTATAGCTGAGTGCATAGTTTAGGGTTTGTAAGAAAGAAACTGCAGCTAAGTGCACAGTTAGACTTGAAAGACAGATTTGCAGCTGAGTGCGCAGATCAGAACTATTGTTTTCTAAAAAGTTGAATAAAAGTGCAGTTTTGTGGACGTAGCCCCTACCTTGGGGGTGAACCACGTATATATTGTGCTGTGGTGGTTCTTTTGTGTTGTTTCTATTATGTTATTTTATGTATTGATAAGTAGATAAATGATAAATTAAGAAAACTACTAAATATTAACTTCGCTGTGAATTCCCAGTTAGGGGTTAAGCAAGAAACTGTTTGTTTATCTAAACTGCGAAGCTATCTAAGTAAAAGTTGAAGCTTTGTATTGCATGATTATAATTTGTTAAGGATAAAGGTACAATAATATCCCTCTTCTGCTTGCAGAAACCTGATTCTGCGGAACCCCATAGCTGTTTCGGGTGAGACTACAACCTGTTCGCAGGTTGTTGCTGAAAGGGCCAACACTATGGGTCTTTTGTTGGTGCAAAGATAATAGTATAAAACCCGGGTCTTCCCTAATCCAAACAAATTGCTTTCGTCGCCGGTTGAACTCAGATCTGCTTTAATAGGGATCTACGTCGTACCTGAAGGGATATCTTTTGGAGGCCCTTAATAAAAGAAATTGGTGATTGGGTTGAAGCTACCTATCAGAAATTTGTTGAACAAGAAAATAAGGATCCTCGTCGTAGCTCAGATGACTTCTTGCAAAGGTACATTTTCACTGATATTTATGAAATTTTTTTTGGTAGTATCCACATAGAATTGCACCAGTGGTTATCCAGGTTGACAGAAAGAAAGACCAACTTCAAGGAAGATCATTTTCTTGACTGGACCCCCGCAAGAATTAACATATTGAAGAGAGTGAACAACGCGATATCACAAACTGTTGATTTCTGGAAAACGTGAACCCTTGAAGCATTTGTGACAGAATTTGAGATCGACACAAGTACCTCTTTTAGCGAAGCTGAAAGACATATTTTCAAAGGACCAAGGGGTAAGTATTTGAATTCATTTAGTCTGTAAATTAAAATGCTTTTGGATGAGAAAGGCATAATATTGCTTATAGAATCAGATTGCTATATTTATTTTTACTAACCTCTGTTTGGAAGTGAAAGTAACTTCGACAAGCAAAGTGGTTTGCTGCAAAGCAGTAAAAGATACAAGAGAAACCTAGAATCCTATACCCTAGGAGAGAATACAGAGTATACGCCATTAAGTCCAGAAGACCCTGAATCTGAAGAAACCCCTTTTGTTAGAAACCCTCCTATAACTCCGCAGCGTAGATCTGTTACCCTTGAGAACCCGTCCTAGTCTGAAAGTAACCCTAGCCTGAGTATTCCTATCGTAGGTCAGTCTACCCCAGTAAGTTCTCCCCCCCCCCCTCGATCCACTATGGCCCATATGACTGATGATATCAAGCTCCCAGTCTTCAAAGGAACTAGATCATAGGACCCAGAAGAGTTTTGGTTCTTATGCGAAGCTGTTTGGACTGCTAAGAACATTACGGATCAAGATATAAGAAGAGTGAAGCTGGTCACTTCTTGTAGAGACCGAGATTTGACCTAGTTTATGAAGTTTTCCAGCACTCAGAACCATGTCTTGGTTGATATTAAGATAGCAATGATTAAAGAGTTCAAGAAGCCTAAATTAGAGTCATGATGTATAACGGAGTTAAAAGAAATTCAACAGAGGCGAGGTGAATCAGTTTGGGACTTTGATTAGAGGTTCAAGGTTATGTTGGATCAAGTAAGTTTCACTATTGGACCAGTGCAGCATAAAGAGTGGTTCATAGCAGCATTATTACCCCATATCAGAACTCCACTCATGCAACAGAAGGTTGCTAATCAGCAAGAGGCTTTGGAAATTGCCATGAAACTAGAAACAGCCCCTGTTTATGCCCCCCCACCTCGATCCACTATGGCCCATATGACTAATGATATCAACCTCCCAGTCTTCAAAGGAACTAGATAAGAGGATCCAGAACAGTTTTGGTTCTTATGCGAAGCTGTTTGGACTGCTAAGAACATTATGGATCAAGATATAAGAAGAGTGCAGCTGGTCACTTCTTTTAGAGACCAAGATTTGACCTAGTTTATGAAGTTTTCCAACACTCAGAACCATGTCTTGGCTGATATTAAGGTAGCAGTGATTAAAGAGTTCAAGAAGCCTAAATCAGAGTCACAGTGTATAACAGAGTTAAAATAAATTCAGCAGAGACGAGGTGAATCAGTTTGGGACTTTGATTAGAGGTTCAAGGTTATGTTGGATCAAGTAAGTTTCACTATTGGACCAGCACAAGCATAAAGAATGGTTCATAGCAGCATTATTACCCCATATCAGAACTCCACTCATGCAACAGAAGGTTACTGATCAGCAAGAGGCTTTGGAAATTGCCATGAAACTGGAAACAACCCTTGTCGAAGATAATTTTGGCATAGCCCAAATACAAACGTAGTTGGCAGAAATGGATTTGGAGCTTCGAGACATGAAAAAAGGGAAATCTATTCGTGAAGAGGTTTGGTGTACACGATGTAGGATAGAAGGTCATGACAAAGAACAGTGTCCTGCGTTAAGAAATTACCTAAATACTGGTGTGCCAAACCCGTTTAACCCTAATGTTCTATATTGTGAGATCTATAGAACAACGGGTCAACATCGACTTGAAGACTGCTATCTACTGCAAAGATATGTGCAAGTACCTAAGAATCCCTATTGCAAGTTCTGTAAATCAATTGGACACAACGAAGATGAATGTCATAGCTTTGACCTTATGAGAGAGCGAACCTATGATGCTTATAGGGTACAAAACGATCCACAAGGAAATGATGGATATGGTTACCATGGTCAAGGTATTTTTAGAGGTCATGGTCGGGGTGGTATGGCTAGAAGAGGTTGAGGCTAGGTTGTTTGCTATAACTGTAATCAGGCAGGACATGTAGCTAGAGACTGTCAGAACCCAACTACGACATGTTGATATTGCAAAGCAGTAGATCATGTCATTGAGCAATGCCCACAGCTGATAGCCAATATCTAAGAAAGAAATGGCACCCCTAGTCAAAATGTCCAGATGATTGCGGTAGAGAAAAGACCAGTCCCGGCTATTAATGTTGTTACAAGGAGTGGAGCTACGAGGCAAGTGCAGAATAAGGAGAAACAGCCTGACGAGGCTTGGGTCCGCAAGACCCCAGATAAAATCCCATCATTCGATGTTGGAAGAGAAAAAGAAACATTTATGGAAGCCAAAAAAAACTTTGTTGATCCAAGACCATCAGTAGCACCTGCGCCACAACATCAAAAGCAGTTACAGTCTCAAGAAGCTTCGCTAGATCAAGTAAGTACACTGTCATCATTTCTACAGAGTTGTATCAAGCTATTAAGAAATTAGAATGCTTTGAATGAATTACAAAAAGTTATTCAGTCTTGTGAACCTCAGCGAAGCTCTGATAGAGAAAAACCTGTTAATAGAGTTAGAAGGACTGGAAGAGAAATGAGATTACATGCTCAAATAGGAGATTATGACATGACTGATATCATCTTAGACCTGGGATCAGAAGTAAATGTCCTAACTAAGCAGACATGGGAACAAATGGGAAAACCTACCCTTGAATGGTCCCCTATACAGTTAAGATTAGCCAATCAACAGAAGATTGTGCCCCTAGGAAGATTTCCTAATGTACCAGTGGATATAGATGGAGTCAATACCTTAGCAGATTTTGAAGTCATTGAGATAATTGATGATAGCAACCCATATCCATCCTTTCTAGGAATTGAATGAGCAATAAACAATGATGCAGTAATCAACCTTAAGAAGAGACCGATGAATTTTGAAGGGAAAGGGTGGAGAGTCATAGTACCATTGGACCCTTCTCAAGGAGAAAGGTACACAAAGCCAATTAGAGATGAAGATCATGATGTTTTGGATCATATCTACAACATCAAAGCTAAAGAAGAAGACTATGTTAATCCTACTACCGAAGGTATAATGGATTGGCAGTGTGACAGTTCTTGCATGACTGATTCAGATGAAGGCCTAGAGAATTGGCAGAGTAGACTTTATGAGCTACATGGACATCGATGTGCAAGAATTACCAAGTCTCTTAGATGGCTTGGTTCACAGACAAGAGTCTTACCTATCTTTGATGGCTTGACAGACCCAGGAGAATTTATTGTACAATTCTCAGAGCAAGTACCAGATTCACAGAAAATGGAGACTTTAGGTTCAGCCTTCAAAGCCACAGCATCCAGATGGTGGAATGGTCATAAAAAGCATATTCATAGTTGGGAATCTTGTCAAAAGTTTCTTCACCTGAGATTCATGGATCAACCTCAGAAGGTACGAAGCAGGTTTAATGGTAAGTCTAGCCCTCAGGAACATTTGGAGCAATTCTATGAAGCATGGAAGCATGTACCTCATGAAGAATGGGTACATAGGTTTGTGCACACTCTGGAACCTATAGCAAAGAACTGGTATGCGGAGGTCGAGCTTCACCATGGTACTGTAAGTTGGGATAGTCTTGTTGATAGTTTTGTGCTCAAATTTTCTATTAATGAGGTTTGTCCTACTTGAGACGCAGCTATTAGTTTGATCCATGCTAAGGTGTTTGATGATAAATAAATAGCAGAGTACCAACCTGATTGGAAGGAACAAGAAGATAATGCAGTAGAATGTTATAACCTCGCAATTGACAAGGATGATGACCCACGCAACATTAATATTCCTGATTCAGAAGGACATTGTGAAGTACATGGATCAGCAGTTGAATTACCTGAAGTGACTCAGCCCTTGAAGACAAGAACACTAAACATTGGATCAGAAGAAAAGCCTAAGTACGCTACCATTGGAGATTATTGGGATGAAGAAATGGTGAGCAAAGTGACCCAACTTCTCCATGAGTATCAGGACTTATTTCCGATGAAGTTCTCCAAAATGAAAGGTATCCTTGGTGATATAGGAGTGATAAAAATCCCTTTGAAACCTGATGTGAAGCCTGTGAAGCAGTGCCCTTATAGGCTTAACCCTAAGTATAAAGAAAAAGTCAGGATGGAGCTAGATAAGATGCTCGCTGTAGGAATCATTGAACTTGTCAAAGAGTCCAAATGGGTTAGCCCTATGGTGGTACAAGAAAAGAAGACCAAAGGAGAAATCAGAATTTGTGTCGATCAGAGGAGGTTGAATGATGCCTGTTTACATGATCCTTTTCCTACTCCCTTTACAGATGAAGTTTTAGATAATGTCGGAGGTTAAGAAGTGTACTCTTTTACTGATGGATTTTTAGGCTACCATCATATCAGAATTGCTCCAGAAGATCGACATAAAACTACCTTCGCTACAGAAATGGGATCTTTTCGGTATACAGTGATGCCCTTTGGATTGAAGAATGCACCTGCTATGTTTTCCAATTTAGTCATATCTGCATTTAAGGAATTTATACATAAATTCTTGGAAGTTTACTTTGATGGTTGGACTATATTTTGTTTATTGAAATATCATATAGACAGTTTAAGACTTATGTTGGACAAGTGCAGACAACATCAGATTTCATTGAACCTGAAGAAGTGTATCTTTTGTGCACCTTTTGGAATTCTGCTAGGTCACATTGTATGTAAGCAAAGATTGATGATGGATCCTGTGAAGATAGCTATCATTGTGAACTTGCCACCTCCGAAGTCTGTTAAGCAACTTTGCACTACGCTTGGTCATACTGGATATTACAGGAAATTCATTAAAGGATATGCTCAGATTACAGCCCCTATGGAAAAGAAATTGAAGAAAGATATTAAGTTTGAGTGGACACCTGAGTGTCAGGAAAGCTTGGATATTTTGAAAGAAAAGATGGTAACTGCCCCTATCTTAGTATTCCCAGACTAGAATAAGGAGTTTCATGTGCATGTTGATGCATCCTCCATCGCTTTGGGTATAGTATTGGCTCAATTAGGTGACGGTAATATTGATCACCCTATTTCTTTTTCCAGTAGAAAATTGTCCACAATAGAAAAGAATTATACTACGATAGAACGAGAAGGTCTAGCTATGGTTTATTCCTTGCAGAAGTTTCGACATTATCTGTTAGGATCTCATTTTAAGATGTTCACCGACCATTCTGCTTTGAAGTATTTAGTTAACAAGCCTTTGTTAGGTGGAAGGATATGCAGATGGCTGATTCTATTTCAGGAATATGACTTTGAGATCATAGTTAAGCCTGGAAGCCTTAACCTAGGGCCTGACAACTTGTCTAGGCTCGAGTCAGGAGAAGAGCCCACTAGTTTGGACAAAGGTCTTCCTGATGCCCAGTTGTTTGCCATTCAGATGGTTGATGACTATTTTCAGGATATTGTTCAGTACTTGTCTACAGGTTTTGCACCTGCTGAGATGACAACACAGCAGAAGAAGTAGCTGGTAGTTAGAGCAACTGACTTTACTTTGATAGCAGGACAACTATATAAGATGGGACCAGATGAAATACTGTGCAAATGTGTCCTGGAGGATGAAAAGACAATGATTTTGGCTGAGTCACATTCTAGAGCAGGACGAGGTCATTATGCAGGAAAAGCTATAGCTCAAAAGATTCTGACAGCTGGATTGTGGTGGCCTACGATCCATAAGGATGCAAGAGAGTATTGCCACAGCTGCGATATCTGTCAGAGGATAGGGAAACCGTCTAGAAGAGATGAGCTGCCTCTGGTTCCACAGGTAACTTTACAAGCATTTGACAAGTTGGCTATTGATTTTGTTGGACCAATCAACCCCCTGCAAAGAAATCTGGAGCAAGATATATTATTACAGCAACTGATTACCTTACTCACTGGGCCGAAGCTTAACCAGTCAAGAAATGTAGCGCTACTACAGATGCGAAGTTCATATTTGATAATATCTTATCAAGGTTTGGATGTCCTAAAATTCTTATGAGCGACCAAGGCTCACATTTTTTGAATAAGACTATTGAAGCATTGACCGAAGAATTTCAAGTATACCATCAGAAGAGTACTGCCTACCACCCTGAAGCAAATGGAACTATCTAAGCCTTTAACAAGATTCTTGAGCATGCTCTAATGAAGGTTTGCAATGTTAACAGAAATTATTGGGATCTCAAAATTCCAGCAGTATTATGGGCTTATAGAACCACCTGCAAGAAGTTGATAGGCCATACACATTTTAGGATGGTCTATGGACAAGAAGCAGTTATTCCCATGGATTACATTATTCCTAGCCTCAGAATATCTACCTTCACAGATATGGATGACCCAACTATGTTGAAAGAAATACTGGCAAAGATACTAGAACTAGAAGAAGACATATTCATTGCAGGGTTCCAGCAGCAAGTTCAGAAAGCTAGAGAAAAAGCATGGCATGATCGACACGTTAAGAAGAAGCAATTCCAGAATGGTGATCTTGTGCTCTTATATGACAGTAAATTCATGAAGTTTTCAGGTAAGTTCAAGACACATTGGAAAGGACCATACATAGTCCAGAGAGTTACTGATGGTGGTGCAGTTTAGTTAGCTAAATTAAATGGAGAAATTCTACCCTCTATGGTGAATGGAAGTAGATTAAAGAAGTACAGGGACAAGCCTGTACCCCCTGATCAGAAGTAACAGCAAGACGAAGAGTCTAAGTACCAAGAAAAGTTGGAATTGGGTACTAGACTATAATAAAGTTGTTCTCAGAGACATTTGGCAGATTGTTGGAAAACGTATGAAGTGTCGAAGGTTGTGTCATGGGTCGAAGTTGGTGTCAGGATAGGTCAAAGGTCTATATTTTGTCGGAGGTCCTTATTATGACGAAGCTGAATTCAGTAGGTGTGCCAAAGAAGAAATGCATGTTAAAGCTTGAAATGTGACCGTTGGGAACAATGAGATTTGATGGCGCCAGCACATTAATCGCATTCATTGCCTGCAATGATGAGATTTTGGGAAATCTAGCGCCGTGTGGATAGGATTTACCGCCGCTCCATCAGATTTGGCGTCCTTAATGCAATGATGGCATATTTTGTCGTGGGATTCTATAAGAAGCCACACATGCCTATGACTCCTGCATTATTTCCTTGAGTTTACAGTTAAGACCATGTCGAATGATCGTGAAGTCGAGGAATTGTTACGAGAGTTCAGAGAGAGAGGTCTACAGAACCTTATGAGCACCTCGCCTGCATCTCCACCTCGCGAAGAAAATCCCCCAGCATCGAATCAACCAATGCAGACATGATCTACCAGGAAGAAATTTAAGGCAGAAGTTCACTCTAAGTGGAACGAAGAAAGGCACAAGCCCTCAGGAAAGACTCTGGAGGATCCTGAGATGTATCCTCTTGGCTCAGCAAAATGGAGGTAGCTGTTTGTCCTATGGAAAAGTACATTGACATGAAATCCCAGGGGTACCGTCTGTTAAGGACCCAAAGTTGTGGATGGTTAAATGTTCGATAGGACATGAACGGGAGGCAGTTCGAGGGATGGGGTCGCTGATAGATTTAGAAGGCCCAATGATTCCCATGACCATCATAAATATCATGAAGGAAGACAACAGCATGAGAGACAGTCATAGGGAACATAGGTATTCTGCTAAGGATGAAAGGATGAAGGATCAAGCAATCTACGGTCGTGGTAGAAGTAGCAGAAGGGACAACGATGATGATAGGCATATAAGGGAGAAAGACGGCAGGAGGACTAAAGATGATTCTTATAGAGATGCAGATGGATACAAAGCTCGACAGAGTGCAAGAGGAGATAGAAGAGAAGGAGCAAGCAACCGGCGATATCATGCTTGGCCTCAACAAGTAGTTTTCTATCTTCGCCAACAAGATTCTTCCACCAAACAAGCAGCAGAGTGTCCCAGGATGGGATATTAGTGAGTCTTAGGGGCCTGTTGGGGCATGTACCTTAACAGTCCTTAATTTTGGTAACTCCGTGGTTTTTTTGGAAGCTTGTAAGAGGAGTTGCGACTCAAAATAGTCTTAGGGGTGTCGGGGTTGAGTCAAATCCTTCTTTTTGTAATTGTCCATAATTTTCGGGTGTAAGCCCATGATTTTGTAATAGTGCACTTGTATAAATAGGCACTCATGTAAAGATGTCAAGATTATATAATGAGATGAGGATCATATGATGCAAAGAAGTTGGATCTATTCTTGGGTTTTAAGGTCAAGTCTCAGTTGTGTGCGTGGATGACCTCTGCAGCTGTGTGCGCATAGGGTTTTTGTAAGGAAAGGAACTGTAGCTAAGTGCGCAGTTTAGGGTTTGTAAGAAAGGAACTATAGATAAGTGCACAATTAGACTTGAAGGACGGATCTACAGCTGAGTGCGCAGATCAAAACTGTTGTTTTGTAAAAAGTTGAATAAAAGCGCAGTTCTGTGGACGTAGCCCCTACCTTGGGGGTGAACCACGTATATCTTGTGTTGTGGTGGTTCTTTTGTGTTGTTTCTGTTATGTTATTTTATGTATTGATAAGTAGATAAATGATAAATTAAGATAACTACTAAATATTAACTTCATTGTGAATTCCCAGTTAAGGGTTAAGCAAGAAACTGTTTGTTTATCTAAACTGTGAAGCTATCTAAGTAAAATTCGAAGCTCTGTATTGCATGATTATAATTTGTTAAGGCTAAAGGTACAGTAATATCCCTCTTCTTCTTGTAGAAACCTGATTCTACGGAACCCCATAGCTGTTTCGGGTGAGACTGCAACCTATTCACAGGTTGTTGCCGAAAGGGCCAACACTGTGGGTCTTTTGTTGGTGCGAAGATAATAGTATAAAACTCGGGTCTGCCCTAAGCCCAATAGATGGGAAGTCTGCTTGGATTTGTGGTATCCAAATATGGCATCCAGATCGATGCTTTGAATATTTCTGCTATCATTAATATACCAGCCCCAACCAACATCCTTCAACTCCAAAGTTTGCAGGGGAAGGAAAAATTTCTCCACC
Source organism: Pseudotsuga menziesii (assembly GCA_001517045.1). Classification (NCBI taxonomy): domain Eukaryota; kingdom Viridiplantae; phylum Streptophyta; class Pinopsida; order Pinales; family Pinaceae; genus Pseudotsuga; species Pseudotsuga menziesii. The sequence continues at coordinate 16,477 of LPNX010772774.1, read as the reverse complement.
GTTTCGTGTGCAATTTCACGGAGAAAACGCACGGTTATATGCGTCTCCTCAAGAAGAACACTCCATTCTTCTAGGATAACCAAACCCAATGCAGCTTTGATAATCTTAAGCACACTCTGACTGATTCACCCATGATACACCCCCTGGATTATTCAAAGGAATTTCTCTTGTATATTTTTTCCTTCGCTACTACCATCACCATGGTTTTAGTGCAGGACAATCTCCACGGTTAGGAGCATGTGATTTATTACACCAGTAAGAATCTTATTGATTCTACAACCCGTTATTCACATGTGGAGAAGCTAGATTTGGCCACGGTCATTGCTGTGGAAACATTTCGTCACTACATTCTGCTTCGCACTACCACCGTATTGGCAAACCAGAACCCGCTATACTACATTTTGACTCATCAGGTACTCAGGGGCAAGTACTCCCATTGGATCTTCATCCTTCATGAGTTTGATCTTGAGTTTTCCAAGGCTACATCAAAGAAATCCTTGGTTTTTGCTGAGCTTATGTGTGACCTTCCCTGTGCTACCATGGAATCTGAGCCCAGCGATTCATTTCCAGATGAATTCCTGTTCCTAATTAGCACTACTGATCCTTGGTATGGACATTTGTTGATTTATCTCTAGAACCGGCATTTTTAGCCGCATCTATCTCACGATGATCATCACCACATCCATCACTACGCAAAGTACCATCTTATCTTTAATGATACCTTGTATAGATGTGGGATTGATTCCATTCTCCGGCAATGCCCCACTCATGACGAGGTTGAACACATGCTAAATGATTTCCAATTTGGAGCATGTGGCGGTCATTTATATGGGATGGCTACAGCCCAAAAAATCCTTCACGTTGGTTATTTCTAGCCTTCTGTCTTCAAAGACTGTCATGAGGCTGTTAAGAAATGCCCACCTTGCCAACATTTTTATCCCAAAAAGCGTACCCATCCTGCTCCGCTTCACCCCATCATTGCCATTGGCCCTTTTTCCAAATGGGGGATTGAATTCATGCATTGTAAGCCTGTCTCAGTCGGGGGCATGGTTACATCATCGTAGCCATGGATTATTTCACAAAATGGGTTGAGTCCATGCCTACATATGTAGAAGATGGTAAGATTGCCGCTCTCTTCTTGTTCAATCGTATCATGTCTAGATTTGGAGTCCTTCAATACATCGTCATTGATCACGAATCTCATTTCCGTAATCAAATGATGGATGAATTGAGTGCCAAGCTAGGTTTTCGCCATGAAAACTCTACGCTATATTATCCGCAAGCTAATGGTCAGGTAGAGGCCATTAACAAGGTTTTGAAAACTATGGTTCGTTGAATGGTTGGAGATCATAAATCCAATTGGCATCTCACTTTTTTTCATCTCTTTGGGCTTATCAGACTTCCATGAAAACAGCTACTGGTTTCACACCATTCCAGCTTGTCTATGGACTTGAAGTTGTCTTGCCGATCCAATGCTAGATTCCATATTTACAACTTGCCGTCGAACTTATCCTAGACACTTCCACAGAGGAAGTGATATTTTTGTACTTAAATAACCTTGATGAGACTTGTAGAGATGTTGCCTTGGCTAATGAGGCACATAAGAAATGTGTCAAGGAACAGTACGATAAATCCGTCCAACCTCGTGTTTTCAATGAGGGTGACCTAGTTTTGACTTATGACCAAATATATGACAAGCTAGGGAAGGGTAAGTTTGAGTCCATGTGGTATGGACCTTTCATTATTTCCAAGGTGTTAGAGAAAGGAGCCTATGAGTTAGTTGATTATGATGGAATCCCTTTGGGGTAACCTCGCAATGGGTTGTACCTAAAAAGGTACTATGCCTAGGTTTTCTTGGATGGTAACTTGTATATATGTATATTGATTGAATTTTAGTGTGATTTCAGTATTTTCAAGATGGCTTTCTACGGCTTTGCTGATGGTGCTTGCTGCCACACCTTGAATCTAGCCTCAGCTGCTTGGGTTCTCTATTCCCCAGCTAAATATTTGGTTAGTTCACGAGCGGTTTGTTTAGGTCCCTCTACTAATAACATCGCTGAATATGAAGCAGTCATCGGTCTTCTGACTGAAGCTGCCTCCCAGGATGTCCGTGATCTAGTAGTTTTGATGGAATCTTAGCTCGTGGTTTTTCATTTAAACCATGTCTACACCATTAGGAACTCGGTGCTCCTCCGCCTCTTCCGAAGGGTACGTTTGTTAGAAAGATCATTTGGAACCATTACCTATAGGCATATCCCTAGGGAACATAATGTAGTTGTTGATTCATTAGCTATTTACATCATAGATTGGCATATTGCCCATTCATGACGTTAAATCAAACATGGTATATTGTAAATAAACATTTAAAGACACATAGAACTCATAGAAAATGTATTTGTCCATTCGAGACATATAAACACCATGTGAAAGTCTGTATATATATATATACGAAAAAGTTTTACAAAATAGGTCTCGAGACCTCATCTGAAGTACGTAGGATTTCAGGCAAAATCATCATACAAAAAATCCTGAAGCTATCAGCTTTCAGTATACATGTCTCATCCACTAATGGTGCTCATGATAGCAGATCACTGCTCGAGCCACCCTATGTAGTACCCTGCTAAATTGGCCTGGTACTCCCACCATAGATCTCTCATATCTAGTCGGGAGGTCATCTATATCAGCATCTGGGATGTCCAGAGTCAACCTCTCTAGGTTCTCCTCCAACTCCCCAGTCATATCATCACCCTGTGGCACGAAGTGAGCTCTGGCTCGCCTGTCTAATGGAGATGCTCCTCCAGGCCTCGCTACTCGAACATCTGCATGGAGACAAACAGGTCTCGTCACTTATCATAAAAAATATAAAACATAAAAAACATAAAAACATTTTCCATTGTTAGGGTTTCATGCTTCTTACCAATGTCACCCCACTACCCTCCAGGTGGGAGTGGTAGGTCAGGATCACCTGTAAAATCTATGCCTACATAGGCATAGTCCTTGACCATGAGCATTTGATCCCATAGCCATCTGAAGAATGGATCATTGAACTCCACTCTACCCCTACCTACTTTTGTGTGAGCCATGACCTGGACCCACCTCAGCATACGGGGGTCCCGTGCTCTTAGACTCAGGAAATTCACCTGGGGTGGGCCTCATCTATGGGAACCACTCAAAGAAGAAGCAAGCTAAGATGGAAACAAATCCAAACTTCTTTAGCTCTCGCTATCGACATTTAGTTAGATGTTCCTTGAAGATTGGAAGTAATGCTTCCACCCAATTGAACACCGTAGGTGCCATAGCCTCTAGGGAATAAAGCATATTTTCCCTAGAATCCTGATGCACACCCTAGCTCCCTGCCACCCTCTACATTGGGAACAAGACAATCCATAGGGCCCTGTCTGTCACTGCCATGATGGGGATTTTCTTTCCCAATGTACCTGTACTTGGTACATCGTACCAATCTATGAGCTCTCTGGTGGTAATGGCCCCATCACGGGAACTTTTCAGTGAGATGGGGACACCCCTTCTCAACATTCCAGTCAGGAAGCAGATATCCTCTACCTCCATTGTTTGTATGTGTGCCCCCACCTCGAAATACTATTGTTCTGGATTCCACATTCTTAGTATATATTCCAGTAATCTCTCGTGGGACACCATGCTTGGTGTCTGGAAGAACTTTATGAGCCCATAGTCCCAGAGTGCAACAATGCAAACCAAATTCCTTTTAGCAGCAGCATCCTCATCATCATGTGTTCTTTCCTTCCATATCACCATATTTTGGATTCCTAGACCTGCCAAAAACAACAATGGTATGCATTAATATCATCCTTGAGTCATTGCAAATCAAAAGAATGAATAAATTTTTCCCATATCATTTGTTTCACTTCTCCATGGTCGGCACCGCCTATCCGTTGTGTTCTTGGTGCGGTTCTCGAGTGGTACCGTGTATCTCGTAAGGGGTAGCCACAATGCCCGCATATTGGATTTTAGGGCTTGCCAAATAGGCCCAAAACCCCACCAAATCCCAAAATAGAAGCTATGAAATGAAAGATAAGGGTCTTAGCTGTTACCTACAACTAACAAGACTGAAAACAGACAGTGGAAACTCCCAGTATCAGTTGTGGAAGATCAGGCTAGAAAATGTTCCAAGTGCTCTCTGCTAGAGGTAAATAGTGAAATGTTTTTATTTTTTACTATTTACTTGCCTTATATAGACATTTTTTGGGTCTGACTTACTATAGTTTTGATATTACATCATGTTCTGGTCGAAATCTATTTGTCATAATCCCTTAATGTTGATTTTGAACGCATTTAACACTTGTTTATGAGTCATCTACAGGTTGAATTTAGTAAGAAGCTTTGGAAAGTTTGTTTATGGATTTTTCGTACTTTCACAAAACAGAAAAGGTCATCGAGCATTTATTACGACACTTTGTCACGCTCGTAAAAATCTAGTATCAAAGTTTTGAGTCCAGTTCAAGTTTCTTTCCAGGCTCGTAAAAAACGACATTGTGTAAAGAAGCATCATGGAGTTCTCTTTTCACCTCTTTTTCAGGCTCCTTAAACAAGAAAAATTTGTTGATTCTATTTTCGATTCTTTCCAGGCTCGTAAAACATTATGTTGTGTAAAGGAACCTCATGGAGTTCTCTTTAAACCCTTTTCAGGATCCCTAAATATGAAAAGATTGTCGAGCGATCTTGTCTTCTTCACGCTCATTAAAGTATTTGAAGAGTCATCCATCTGACGGTAGGTTATCTCTTTCTCGGTTCGGATAGAAATATTTACCAGAAAGGAACACTCCAGCCAATCATGACTGGAAGAGTTCTCTAAGGTATGATTTTACACTTTCTCGAGCCTTAGAGACTAAATCATATGAAAAAGGACCCCCATGGAGTTTTCTTCTGTATTCGTCCAGACTCTCTAAACATGAACTATAGCGAGTTTTCTTTCAGTGGACTCCTTAAATTAAACATTAAGAGACCCGTTTTGAAAACGAACCCCTCCTCTCTCAGGTTCGTTAAACATATGAGACTGGACTTGTCTTCTGACAAGATATATCGAGTGTTTGTTACCCTCTTTGAACTCGTAAAATCGAAAAGAGGAACTCATCGATCATGATGGGGGAAATGGGAAGGGAATCATTTTGCAAATAATGGCAGTTGTTTATCGTTACCTTTGAACATGGCACTTGTCTGTACAATCATGTCAGTCAATTGGGTATTCAGCTGATCTCCGTGACGATCCACTTTCATGAGTCATGTCAATCCTTTGATTCTTTCAAAATAATGCATTGTCCACTGTCGCATTGTGTATCTATCCTGTCTAGTCATGCTGCCAAGTCATTTTGTCATGCCGCCCGATGTTCAAAGGGGATCTAAAGAAGTTTTACCTCTGCAGTCTACACAGTCTTTGTGTTAGTATCTTTGAGTCAGTCATATGGTTACTACATTCACATCATTCCAGAACTATGTTTTGAGTTTCATGTCATCGATGTGGGACTCATCATGGCCCTCCTTCAACGAGACTATTCCCGTCGACATCAGCTCATCATCCAAGAAATATTCTTAGAAACCATATTTAGTACCTTGAGATCTATATGGCTTAATGGCAGGTTCTCTCGCTCTAGACATAGGTTAACATCATTGACCTTTTGATCGATAGAATTGACTGGGTTTTCGACATCAAGACATTTATTCGCACTCAGTAGAATGTACTAGGGTACCTTGGTAATCATTGACATTAATGGTGATCTTCCTCGCACTTGTTAATGGTTCACATCATTGGCCGGTAATCAAGTGGTTTCTACCATGTCTGACTTCATATCATTGTAATCACATGGATAGAATTGTACTTTGTGGAAGACAAGATGAAGACCCTGGGCATTTGTTTAAAAACGCTCATTGCCTTTTCCCCAGGTTGTGATGGATTTTTGTATATCTAGCATGGATCCACATTTGTATGGTCATGGCTATGATCAAATTTGCGTCTGTATGACATAGATCTATGTTGTATGTCTGGTATCTATGTCCAAGTTTGAGTCCTCTATCACATGGATCTACACTGTATTCTAGTAGCCATGCTTGTTTATTCCTCTCATGGATCTGCCTTGTATTGGTTTGCAGCTATGAGTTTGGTTACTTGTGTCTATGTGTCAACATATTGATGTACTATAGATGTCTACTTGACTGCATACTTCGATCGAGCTAACATTTTCATCTCCTGGTGATGACTTGTTCTCAAAGCTCTCGTTTATCGTATCACTCTAAGATTCATGCTTTTAGGGGCATCCTGTTATACCAAAATCCTGTCACCATGATGTGATAAGAAATTTGACATATCTACTTGCCCTGAATCCAAACTTCTGGAGTGGAAACTAAATGGCTTTTCATCAATCTGTCATACAAATTCCCAGCATCACGCATGCCCATTTATCCAGGAGCGGTACCCTTGCTTGCACTTCCTTTCATCGTTTGTCCACAAGCGGTTCCACCGCCAATTTCCCTTGGTGCATAGGTGGTTATTACCAAAACCGCTCTCTCATAGAAGGAGAAGTGCGGTACCCTGGGTAAAAAGGGAAAAAGAGAAGTTTCTCGAGGCTTCTAGATGATAAGCCTCATGTACTGCCTTATCCCTACTGTTGTGGGTTGGTTGAGCTCGAGATCCCTCATCCTAGGATCTTAGAGGCCACCTCACCCACTAATTTCTCAACCACCTCTATCCATTAAAGCCCTATAAATATGAGCTCATATCCATCGTTGAGGGGGGAACATTGAAGGTGTTATCCAACTTTTTGTACCATAAGTTAGGTTACCTGAGGAGCCTCCAGTTGACAGACTTGTTCAAAGTCTGATTCCAGTGTATCAGTTAATCTGTCTGCTTGTCTAGCCAATATTGGCTAGTCACTTTTTTATTTGAATAATTTTGACCATGGCCCCGCGGGGTTTGTAATAAAATGTGCTAGTAGGATATTTTTGAGTGGTTCGGTCTCGTAAGACGTAGAATTGCAAATAGGGTATTCCAGGGAGTTTTTTGCCCCTAACAATTATGCTTTGCCTTCAGCCGAGTATACTTGATGAGGTTTTCTCCCGCTTCCTCCAAAGCTGGAATGCCCGATGTTGAATTCTGGGCCTTGGGGGGTTATTAGAGCCCAACTAAGTGTTATAAGCCTACTAGACATTATTTCGATAGAGCATGGTCGTGTCCTAAGTCATCTGGACACATAAAAAAAAATTCGAAAAAATCTTTTTAGAATAGTGAAAAATTATTTTTTAACTTTTAAATACTTTTCCTAAGTTTTTTGGGTTAATTTTTCCATAAATTAAATGGAAAAAACCCGTTCATGATCTGGACTCAGATTCAGTGATTGAAGGCTCTAACCATAAGCCAAAAATCATTCTTGATCAGCCAGCCAATCAGAACCAACTTTCAGATCAGCAATTGAACACATAATGCCTTTTTACTCAAAAAAGTCAGTTTTGAGTAAAAAATGATTTTTAGTAAAAAAATTATTTTTATTAAAAAATGATTTTTATTAAAAAAATGATTATTTCGGAGAAAACTAAAACTCTCAAAATTAATCCAAATTTAGTAAAGTAAAAGGCTAAATGACATCTCATGGAACACTTATGATGATTGGAGTTATCATAACTCAGCTTCAGTCATCATTAAGAGAGCAATTAATTTATTATCAGTTATCAGACATGTCATCTCCAGCTAAAGATGAGATGGAGAGCACTCATTGGTCCGATGATTTGATCAAGGTGAAGACTAAAGCTTGCACCATCAGTAGGCTTCCCAAACCTAACGAAGGCTCCAGCCAGACCTAAGGATGAGCTTACCTACATCACACATGTGGGCTCATCCTTGGCTTGTTTTCAGTGCACAGGTTTGGAGTGGGGGCACCTTGCCTGGGTGGAGGCCTCCCCTCACTCCCAGTTCTCTAGTTTAGGTCTGGGCTCTTTGTTAGGTGGCTAAGCTGGTTAGGGTTTGTTTTTTGGTTTTAGGGTTTTAGCACTCTCTCATTTGTTAAATAGAGGCTTGTTGACGGGCGTATTTGACTAAGCCCGCAACGGGGGAAACAACCCAGACCGAGATCTTTAGGACAGGCTCCAAGCTATTT
>LPNX010772591.1:0-63043 GCA_001517045.1 Pseudotsuga menziesii | reverse complement strand
CCCCATTACCCCATCCTCCTACTTGCCTCTCCCCTTCCTCTACTTCCCCTCTCTCGATGCCCCCCCTTACATCTCCTTGTCGTCCTCACACACACACACACACAAACATCCCTCTCCCTCTCCGCCCCCCTGACTCACCTCCTTCTCTAGTCCCCTCTCCCTCACCCTCGAGCCCTCTCCCAATCTAATCGTCACATAATCTATATTAATTTAATTTTTACTCACTTACCTTATCCTATATCTGACATAATGCACAAATAAATATTATGAAAACTTTTCCTTCAATTGAAAATAAATATTAATATTTTTTCCACATATATTATATATTATAGAATTATATATAAATATAATAAGAAAAAAAGTAAAAGTATTTCAAATAAATAAGATATAGAATAACAAGTATTAATATGTAAGAAGGCTAAATGTTGATAGAAACAGATAAGCAATCAAAATATAATTAAAGAAACCTTTAACTAAAGCTATATAATCATTATCTAAAAACACAAGTGAATAAATAAAATACTAAAATAAATATAAATATATACAATAAAATCATTTCCCCTTAATAAGAAGAGTTATATAAATTGAAGGTAATCTTTATCCTAATTTGAGATGGTAAACAAATTGTAATCACATTAAAAAGGTATTTAGAATTTGAAACTATTAAATATACTAAAATATTTATATCATACATTCAAATTCAACCATAATCCAATAATATCAGAATTAACCTCATTGCACGTCCCCTTAAAATGTCCAATAAAATAAAAATCCAAGACATGGGAGGTCATCTTAAAATAATAATATAATAGCAAACAAGAAATGACCACACTTTCCATTGCACTTGGAATTTTACAAAAAACCATTAAGCATGTTTTCAAAATAAATCTTCACAAGTGGGTCAACTAAACAAGGTGACCCACATATAAATAGAACTTCTAAATTTACAAAGAATTGCAATTTATTGAAGAAGTAAATAAAAATTTAGCCTAGTAAAAAATAAATTTATGAAACAAAATTTCAAGAAATAAAGATATCCTATTACATAAACATATATATTATAGTTAACTAAATCAAAATTAAGAAAAATACTTTAGTGATAATGTTCTTACATGCTTCAAACCCTCGAGGGCATCATTGGAAACACTCATGGCCTTACACTAACCTTTGTGGTGTGGATAATATTTCATGGTTTTCCATTAGAATATGACACCCTTTGGTGATCTCTAATGGGAATGTCAGCTTGAGTCTGTTATTCGAGAGATACCATGCTAACTAAAATATATACTAGTGTGAACCCTAGTGGCTGTCTTTGAAAACTCTCATGGCACTACATTAACCTTTTTGTGTGAAAATGCTTCGTTATTTCCCATGCAAATACCGTACCCTATGGTGATGTTGAGCTTGGCACTGTGTGATCGAAGAGATACCATGGTAACTAAAATAAATAGCATGAGACTAGTTGATATGTATTCGGTCTATTAAATGCCTTTCTTTGGATTTTTGCATCACTGAGAGTACAAACCACAGCTTACCAAAACCGGCCCTGGTAGCAACAACAAGAGCTAGGAGTAGTATGTAAATTTCAGAATAACCTAATTCAGAACTCAGAATGTGAATTTTCAAGAGGGAACTCAAAACATTTAACATATTTCAAAAGACTTATGAAACAATAGTTAAAGGAGACAAAAAAAACTCCCTCCCATATTCTTCTATACGAATGGCATTATTGAATATGGCTCTAGCGCCAGCTTAGACGCATGGAAAAAATAATTGTCCTAACAAGAAGCCATGAGGTATTGAAGAAGAATCCATGGCTTTCTTGGGTTTTTTTTTCCCACTGCGATTGTGAATTTTAAAATAAATTAATTCTCAATAGCAACGATATTTGCAGCGAGTATCAGTTGTTAAGAAGGAATTAAAACTTTTAACATATCTCAAAAGAGTTATGCAAAGTAATTAAAAGAAGAACAAATAATACTAGGTCTCATAGTCTTCGTGATCGATGCTATTATTGAAGATGGCTCTGGCGCCAACGTGGATGTGACAATGACCACTGCACCTGCCCTGGCTTCCAGACAAAGGATGAAACCTAGAAAATCCAGATCATGGACCTACGAAGGGATGTGATGGACTGTCTCGACCAAATTGTGCTCCACCCAGACCGACGATTGTCTGAACCAGAATTGTGGTCGAACTACAAGATTTTCCAAGCCAGAATATCCTTTAAACTTGCCCGAACCAGAAGAACTAGAATTTCCTTTAAACTTTCCCGAAACAGGAGAACCAGAATTCTATTCAACCGGACCCGGTCTTGAAGAAGAGTCCGTTCAGTCGTTGAAAGAATCCATGAGGACTTTAAACTTGGCCGACCCCGTTTTGAAGAAGAGCTTGTTCAATCACGCAGCTAGGATGGAGATCAAAGTGGTAACTAGTTTAAACTCAAGTTCTCGGGGAGAAGATGACGCAGAGGACGGTCACTGATGGATACAAAAACCATGGAAACATAGGAGGATTGAAATCTCTAACAAATACATTACTACCTCAAAGTTGAAAGGGATAGAAGCGGATTCAAAAGTATTGGAAACCTTGGCGCATACAAAAGGCTTGGATACATATTTTCCAACGTAGACGTGACAAAAACCTCTGCAGCTACCATGGATTCGAGACCGAGGATAAATCCTAGAAAATCCAGATCCTGGACATAAGAAGGAAGGAAGGATGGGATGGGATGGAAACATAATCTGTATTCTTCTATGTCTGTTGTGGTCGACCCACAAGATTGTGCACTTGTTAATTGAGTATTTTACTTTATTTAATACATTGTTCTATTTATTGCGTTATATTTTACTCCCCAATACTATTTTGTTGGGTATTCCATTATCCAACACAACAAATTGATTAGTCGCCCCTACAATCATGGTTGGATCATTAATATCATTATATTATTATTTTATTTAGCATCGTATTTTATTATACTAAATGCATTAGGGATTATGCACAACACTTCCAATTCTTATCTTTCATGTGCTTCAAAGCCTATGCTCAACACAAAAAAATTATTACTCATGTGCTCCATAGCTCATGATTACCACAAATTCAAAGCACTCATGTGCTCCATAGCTCGCTCTCAACACAAAATATCCTCTAGCATGTGATTTAGGGTCCATGCCCAACATATTTATAGAACTCATTCATGCAACTAGTCTTATGTATACAGAGATGAAATCATTGTGATAAGCCTTTTGTGTCTATTTATCATATCTATAATTTATTTGAAGGATAAAGAATTTGATATATATATATATATAGATATATATTTAATGTCGGGACATTCTTTATCATATGTCTATTTCTTAAAATATAAATTTTCTTATTTATATATAGGGAAGTAATTGTTATTTCTCCATTTCTGTGCATATACAAATCACCTATGAACATAGTATAAGCAGGAATGATATAAAATATGTAAAAAAAAAAATTTAACATATTGTATGATCAAAGTTTATAAAACTTCCTTCATACAGTAATTATCAAGACAAGATGTCATTCTTGCCATCCAACTCCTTGAGGAGCCAGACTTATTTCCGCCAGAACCCTCGAGCATGTTTGTTGAACTATAAGAGAAAATTGTAATCAATGCATCATCTCTTTGCATCAATAGATTATTACCCTATCCATCAAGAGCCTCCTCCTTATTCGATGGAAATACTATTTTATAGTACTTTTCCTATGACTTGGTCACTTATGAGCCTCCTTCTCTTTAATGCTCCATGAGGTGTCTTGACTTGGTTTTAGGGAAGATGCTTCCTCCATCAGTTGAGTTATCACTCAGTAGCTTTCTCCATTTGTCATATCTCCTTGAGTTAGAAAACACTCTTTTAACGGCTACTTCAATTCTCATTCTTATCAGTTATTTAGGTATTCAATAATAATAATCCATTACATTTATTTTTATTTTATCTATAAAAATATTAAAAAAATATATATCCAAGTAATAAAGAATTTAACAATTGTTTGTTGTATTACACCATCCATCTTCCCGTCCTAGCCCTTCCCTCACTTCTCCCCCCTATTACATCCACCCCCCTTCCCCCATCATGCTATTTCCCTCCCCCTCCCCTTCTCCCCCTCTCCCCTTCAAATAGACTACCCCTCCTTCCTTCTCCCCATCCTCCCCACTCCCTTCCTCGACCGTCTTTGCCTTTCCCCCACCCATTGTGCTCTTTCTCTCCCCCTTTTTCTCCCTCCCTCTACCCTCTTTCCCCTCACTCCCTCCCTTTCAAACTCCTCCCTCCATCGCTCTTTCTTCCCTCCTTCCTTTTCTCCCTCCCCATATAACTACGAAACACCCTCCCCTACTCCCTTCCTCTCCACTTTCCACCTCCTCGCATCGTACCCCACGCCTCACCCCCACCCTCTCTCTATCTCTCTCATTTCCTTGCTCTCTCCCTCACGCATCCCTCCCCTCTCCCTCTCACCCTCCCTCCCCATCATCCTACCAAGTCCCCTTCCTCGCACCCCCTCCCCAGTCACCCTCCTCTCTCTCCTTCTCCCAATCTTGATCTACACCCTCTTTATCCCTCTCCCCATCTCCCCATCTCTCTTTCCCTCGACTCCCTCCCTCTCCCTAACTCCACTTAGTATCATTCCTTTCTTTCCCTCCCCCTTCAACTCTCTCTCTCCTTCTATCTCTCCCCTCATAGCCTTCCCTCTCTCCATGCCTCCCTCTGCATCTCCCTACCATCCTCTCTCTCTCTCTCTCTCTCTCTCTCTCTCTCTCTCTCAGATACACACACACACACACACTCATCCCTCTCCCTCTCCGTCCCCCCTACTCACCTCCTTCTGTAGTCAACTCTCCCTCCCCCTCGAGCCCTCTCCCATTCTAATCGTGAGATAATCTACATTAATTTAATTTATACTAACTTACCTTAAGCTATATCTAACTTAATGCACAAATAAATATTATGAAAATTTTTCTTTCAATTAAAAATAAATATTAATATTTTTTCCACATATATTTGCGCCAAGAGGCGCATTCTACAGCCCGGTATGAGGTAGAAGTGTAATTTTGTGCTCAACGTGGAGATGACACGTGTCACATAAAAAAGTCGGATTATATATCTATACATATACAAGTCGGATTAATAATTAATAATCTTATGTGTATATATATATATATATTTGTAAGTAAATCAAAACACCTATACACACTTCAAAACAATACGTACCAGCTTAGATCCAGCTTTACCCGGCTCTATCATGCGCCGAGAGTGATCAAATATTTTGAGGTGCAAACCCTTTTTTGGAGTGCAATTGTTGAAGCAGGGTTTGCACCTCGAAATATTTGATCCCTCTCGACGCATGATAGAGCCGGGTAAAGATGGATCTAAGCTGGTATATATTATAGAATTATATATACAATATAATAAGAAAAAAGTAAAAGTATTTCAAATAAATAAGATATACAATAATAAGTATTAATACTTAATAAGGCTAAATGTTGATAGAAACAAATAAGCAATCAAAAACATAATGAAAGAAACCTTAAACTAGAGCTACATAATCATTATTTAAAAACACAAGTGAATAAATAAAATACTAAAATAAATATAAATATATAAAATAAAATCATTTCCCCTTACTAAAAATAGTTATATAAATTGAAGGTAATCTTTATCTTAATTTGGGAGCCTAAACAAAATGTAATCGCATTAAAAAGGTATTTAGAATTTGAAACTATTAAATATTACTAAAATATTTACAGCATAGATTCAAATTCAACCATAATCCAATAATATCAGAATTAACCTCATAGCAGATCACCTTAAAATGTCCAATAAAATAAAAACCCAAGACATGGGAGGTCATCTTAAAATAATAATATAATTTGAAACAAGAAATGACCGCACTTTCCATTGCACTTTGAATTTTACAAAAAACCAAAAAGCATTTTATCAAAATAAATCTTCACAAGTGGGTCCACTAAACAACGTGACCCACATATAAATAGAACTTCTAAATTTACACAGAATTGCAATTTATTGAAAAAATAAATAAAAATTTTGCCTAGTAAAAATTAAATTTATGAACCAAAATTTCAAGAAATAAAGATATCTTATTACATAAAGATATATATTGCAGTTAAGTAAATCAAAATTAAGAAAAATACCTTAATGTTCTTCTATCTACACACCAGCTTCAAACCCTAGACGGCCATCATTGAAAACACTCATGGCCTTACACTAATATTTCTCGTGTGGAAAATATTTCCTGGTTTTCCATTCGACCGTTTGGTGATCTCTAATGTAAATGTGAGCTTGAGTATGTGATCCGAGAGATACCATGCTAACTAAAGTAAATACTAACATACTAGTTTGGACGAACCCTAGTGGTCGTCCTTGAGAACCCGCATGGCACTACATCAACATTTTCGGCACTACATTAACAGTTTTGAGTGATAGTGCTTCGTTATTTCCCATGCAAATACCGCACCCTAGGGTGATGTATAGCTTGGCACTGTGTGATCGAAGAGATACCATAGTAACTAAAATAAATAGCATGAGACTAGTTGATATGAATTCCGTCTATTAAATGTCTTTCATTGGATTTTTGCCTCACTGCGAGTACAAACCACAACTTACCATAAGCGGCCCTGGACGCAACAACAAGAGCGAAGAGCGAGGAGTAGTATGTAAATCGCAGAATAACCTAATTCAGAACGTGAATTTTCAAGAGCGAACTCAAAACGTTGAACATATTTCAAAAGACTTATGAAACAATAGTTAAAGGAGACCTATATTAAAATAAAAATAAAAACTCCTTCGCATAGTCTTCTTTATGAATGGCATTATTGAATATGGCTCTAGCGCCAGCATAGACACATGGAAAAAAAATTGTGCGAACAAGAAGCCAGGAGCCATGAGGTTTTGAAGAAGAAGCCACGGGTTTCTTGGGTTATTTTTGGCCCACTACGACTGTGAATTTTAAAATTAATTAATTATCAATAGCAACGATATTTGTGGCGAGTATCAGTTGTCAAGATGGAATTAAAACTTTTAACATATTTCAACAGAGTTATGGAAAGTAATTAAAAGAAGAACAAAAAATACTACCTCTCATAGTCTTCGCTATCGATGTTATTATTGAAGATGGCTCTGGCGTCAACGTGTACGTGACAACGACCACTGCACCTGCCCTGACGTCCAGACAAAGGATGAATCCTAGAAAATCGAGATCATGGACCTACGAAGGGATGCGATGCATTGTCCGGACTAGAATTGTGCTCCAACCAGACAAACGATTGTCCGAACCAGAATTGTGGTCGACCCACAAGATTGTCCGACCCAGAATATCCTTTAAACTTGCCTGAACCAGAAGAACCAGAATTTCCTTTAAACTTGCCCAGAATTCTAATCAACCGGACCCGGTCTTGAAGAAGAGCGAGTTCAATCGTTGAAAGAAGCCACAAGGCCTTTAAACTCGGTCGACCCTGTTTTGAAGAAGAGCTTGTTCAATCACACAGTTGGGATGGAGATCAAAATGGTAACTGGTTTCAACTCAAATTCTCGCGGAGAAGATGACGCAGAGGACGGCCACTGATGGATACAAAACCCTGGAAACGTAGGAGGATTGAAATCTCTAAGAAATACATTACTACCTCAAACTTGAAAGGCATAGAGGCGGATTCAAAAGTATTGTTAACCTTGGCGCATACAAAAGGCTTGGATACATGAATGCCAACGTAGACGGGACAAAAGCCTCTGCAGCTGGCCTGGATTCGAGACAGAGGATAGATCCTAGAAAATCTAGATCCCGGACATAAGAAGAAGGATGCGATGGAAACAGAATCTGTATTCTTCTATGTCCGTTGTGCTCGACCCACAAGATTGTGCAAACCAGAATTGAATTTAAAAAAATCGGGGAAGAAAACACTGATCAATTACGCAATTGGGAATACGATGACAAGGAGGAGCCGTCATGGTCGAATACAAAAAGCATGAAGACAAAGCACGATACCCACAAGATTGTGTAAACCAGAATTGAATTTATTAAGATCTGGGAAAAAAACACTGTTCAATTACGCAATTGGGAATACGATGACGAGGGGCCGTCATGGTCAAATACAAAAAGCTTGAAAACATGGCACGATACAGCATACAAAAAGCCTGAAAACCTAGCACGATACAAAAGCAATATACAAAAAGCCTTAACTACACAAAACGCATGAAAACATAGCAGGATACAAAAAGCCATATATAAAAGCCCGAAAACCTAGAACTATATAAAAAGCCTGGTATCGCGGAAAAAACGGATAGTTTCCTATTAGATATAGTCGTTGAATGTTCTAAAACGATATAAAGAAAGTGTCACCATATACAAAAAGCCCTGGAACCTAGCACTATACGAAAAGCCTGGTATCGCTGCAAAAAGGGATAGTTTCCTCTTAGATATATTCGTTGAATGTTCTAGAAAGATATAAAAAAAGTGTCCTTTATTTATGGATTTCATTTTTTTTACTTCATCTGTAACAACCTAAAAACATACTTGCAAATCCATCATATAGGTTTTGCTAAGAGGTTGACCTCCATGGACCACGATGGGACATGGGATCCACTTTTTTACACTCGCCTTTGGGATAGATTTGAAGTAGTTATATACATTAATAAGTTCATTTATATATAGAAAACTTTATTATCAATCATAATAAATATTAAATTTTCTAGAGTTTGCAATATTTTTTATTAAATGTAACTAAAATAAATACAATCATTTGAATGTTGACTAGTGTTTGGTTGCTTAGGTTAGCATCTCGATTTTTATCTCCCACATTGAAGGTTGGGCGACATAGGGTAGGCCTAGAATTTTAGCCAACACCTAATGCCTTCATGTCAATTCAAATTAAAACCAACTTATTTACCTATCATCACTCTTACCCACCACCAAGGTCTTCGTGTTAATTCAAAAAACCTAAATTCAAACCTATGTCATCCTCCTTGCACTGAATGGAAACCAAGTTTCTCTATACATTTATGTGTACCAAATCCACCTTGATGTTGTGCAGGATATTACAATATTCTGCTCTTACCAATCAGGTTGTCTTATAATGGCTAAGCCTCTTTGATAAACTAATTTTTCTGTGCGAAGTCATATCTAATGTTAAGGATACTTCCCTAGCAACAAGCATGGTATACTTTGAGGCAATTCTATGGGGAATTATAAGTTGTAAAATAAACAATATTCCCGATATTCACAATATTGTTATACAACTATACGGGGTAGGTCTTTACAGTGGATGAAGGGGATCCCTTGCTTTATCACGGATCGAGTATATTTTTCTCAATAGAGTTGAAATTTATTTGAAGAAAGAAATGTTTTACTATCCTCCTCCTTCAATGCACACTCTCATTCTGTAAGAAGCTCATCGTCCTTTGTCCAATTTAGTTTATTAGTGGGAACTGCATTAAAAATTTAAATCTATCAATCTCAACTTGAAAATGTTGCACCATTTTGTGATTTTTCTTCTTCTAGTGGTCATAACATTTCGAGGGGAAAGTGGGGTTGCAAATTACAGTGAAGAGGAAGAGCATTCAAGTTAACCATTTGGATATAGTGCTCAAAACAGAACAATTGGGAAATATACGCACCATTCGAATACACTATCTAGAAATAGATAAAATAAAGATTGTGAATTACATTTTCTCTCAACGTCAATAAATCTTGCTTTCTCTTGTGAACAGGTGCTTGTTATAGAGGGAAAGTTGCAAAGAGTTGTCTCCGCAACATTCTTCATACTGGACTCAGCAATTACTAGTTGGATATAACGTTGCTCGATACACAACCACTTGGCAAGGTAAATATACATAATACACTATCTAAAATATATACAATCACGATTGTGAATTACCTTTCTTCTCACCATCAATAAGTCTTGCTTTTCTTCCAGTCGAGGTAAGTAATTAAGTAATTTGCATATTGTAATATCCCTGAGATGTATCCCTTTAAATAAAGGTCGGAAAAGACCTAATTAACTAAACGCTTAGAACTCTGATGTTAAACTCTGATGGTTTTATAGAACAACCCATAAACCTCATAATAGTGTTGATGTAAACTCCATTGCTGAGTCCTTCAGACTTGAGTAAATACTTTTGTCTTTGTCATGTCGCATGCAAGTCCACATTTTTATGGTGCTTGTCCAAGAGGACAATTCGTAGAATGAGCATGTGATTTATTACTTTTGTAAGGATCTTTTTGGGTTCTCGTGATTCTAATTAGTAGTCATGATTTGTGATTTTAGCCTCAAAAGCGATTTCATCATGTGAGGGAGCGAAGGCTCTATATCTAGGGTGGTATTACGCCACAAGAACATCAACAAAGTGCACAATAAGGAAGGTATTAACGCAGAATAACAACAAGAAAGTGGTGATGTGTGACATCCATATGGTATAACCATCTGTCTCCATTAATTTATGGTTTTATTGTTCGTATTTTGAATTTTTCTGCACTTAAATAAAACGTTGCTTCCAAAATGTTGTCTATTTTTTCCCAAAATATGTTGTTGTGAAAAGAGAAGCCTTCTCGAGTTCTCCCCATCTCCAGGAAAAAAAAATTTAATGCTTCATTTTTTCGAACTATACTTTAAGTTTCCTAGGTTCATGCTAAAGTATAAACATTAGACGAAATTTGGGGTCTAAAATGGGCCTTATAAGAAAACGTGCCAAAATAAGTTTTTTTGAGTTGGAATTCAAGAACCAATAGAATTTCAATAAAATAAGTCAACCATAATGGTTGAATTGACATATTTGTCATTAAAAAAACCTACTTTTTTTGTTCGTATTTTCAACATATCTCATTGTGTTTTTACTCAAACTTCGATTGGGAGATCTCGTTGGATGCGGAATTTGATTCCACATCCAACGAGTATCCACACTGCATACTTTTGACGGACCGCGATACCCCAAAAACAAGAAATACCTGAAAAAACGTGATGATGATGTCATCATCCTTTTTTTTAGGTATTTCTTGTTTTTGGGGTAGTGGGGTTCGTCAAAAGTATGCAGTGTGGGTACTCGTTGGATGCGGAATCAAATTCCACATCCAACGAGCTCTCTCGATCAAAATTTGAGTAAAAACACAGGGAGATATGACGAAAATACGAACACAAAAAGTATTTTTTTTCTTTCTTCCTCCAAAATTAATCAATATTATTTTATTATTTTAACTATTATTTTATTATTTTAACTATTATTTTATTATTTTCCTTAGGAGGCCCATTTTAGACCCCAAAATTCCTCTAATGATCTTTAATAGAAATTCTTTGACACATTGTTGTGCTACAGAACATACATGAACGATTCGACGTCATAATAGCAAACCTCATAGATCCTATGGAAGGAGAAACTTGTTATTAATTGTACATAAAATATTTCGATGAGCTTGTTCTAAAGCCAAAGCTGACCCACAAATTATTTTTTGTTACTGAGGTATAACATCACAATAAAATGGCTCAAATTATTATAGAAACTATTTCTTGACAATCTTCTTTTGCTGCTTCAAGCCGTACATCAATTAGGAAGATAAAGAATAGATTGCTAATAATAAGGAATCCTTGGAGCAGTACTGTTTACTTCTAGGCCTCTTATTGATAATTGCAGCCAACTTCAGTGTGAGGCTTGAGTTTCATAGACAGTTCTATTCATTTAATTTAAAGTTCTTAAATATACCAAATTAGAGGATAAATATCAAGTTAGAGGAGCCTTTGATTTTTAGAGTCCCCACTCACTAAAGTTTATGAAATCAACACAACCCAACCAATAGTGTCATAGATTGTGAATTCTAACACTGTTAGAAAACGGCATAGCTATGGCTCACAATCTTCTCAATTTCGACAATTTTTCTTTAAATTTAAAATCAAATCAGCAGAATCGCCTTCAAAAACTAGGTAGGGTTCAATGCGAGGGCTCAATACCACAATGTCTATGCATGCATGCTGAGAAAACCTTAGTCACTGTAGCTCTCGATTCCGAGTTGACGATAGATTTTAAAATAGAATTAACAAGTGCATTGGGTATAATCAACCAATGTGCTCATGAACTTGAATGGTACAATGGAATAGGGATTGCCCTGTTGTTTTGATGGACTTGTTTCATTGCTCTACTCCATCCTCGCTGTGTTTTGAACAAGTTCACCTCAAATAAACTACCTTATCAGTGAGAAAGAAAATATGTATTTTATTTTGGTCCAACCTTCAAAAAAAGAAATTCAATATAAATATCTAAACTCTTAGGAAATTTAATATAAATATCTAAAAGGTTAGGAGAATGTTTGTATAAAATAGATTCCATCCAAATTTGGCAAGAACTACCTTATTAATAATTAAGAAAATATGTATTTTATTTTGGTCAAATTTTTGGGAAAAGAAATTCAATATAAATGTCTACAATCTTAGGAAGAATGTTTGCATAAAACAGATTCCTTCCAAATTTGGAAAGAATTCTTTTCTAAGCTTTGCTTAATATGTGAGTGACTCTTCCAATTAGCTAATTCTTAATTCCATTACTGATATCACTCTCGATGGACTATGACAGGTTGGACCTGCAGGCATCTTAATGCACATGGAGGCATCCTCATCCATATGCACCTGAGATGTCCCCTGTTTTTTTTCTTGTGTATTAACCATATTTCATAGAAATTGGTCAAATAAAATGAAACGTGTAATTGAATAGATGTAGCGTCGGATCACATTTGGCTCACATTCTAGAAGCTTCTTTATCCTAATTTTTTTTCTTGATGTAATTGAAACTTTTTGGTCACTTAGAACATTAAAATTATATAACAATAAATCTGCAGCATGAGATCATCGATGGGAGATTAACGTAAAGAATAAAAGGGGACCTACTCATATCAAACGCCTACTATGAGAAACCCAAGGTCGACATGTCAATTGAAATTCATATCAACCAAATTTCAATCATAGAAATGGAATATTGTGCATTAACTGTGATGTAAATGCAGTGATTTGGAGCATGTGATATTGATGAGGTAGCGTACTTCCTTGATAAGTGTAACATCCCTCTTAAACTGCCTCTGAATATTTTGTAAATTCTAAATATATTTGTTCTCTGGTGAGGAGCTCAAGGCCAAGGCCCCACTAGCAGAACCGTGTATGTTAGCTGATGATATTTCCTAAGCTATAGAACACGAGACCGGGACACGACTTAAACAACAGACAGCCAAACCCACTAGGGAAGGTAAAATAGTGAATGGGTCCATGGGAAGAAGAGTGAATGTCTTCTTTCAATGACAAAGGGTTTAAATGTCATCCTAGGTTGAATTAAGCGTAGGTGGACTAACTTACATGCTGGTTCTTTTGAGTTAATAGCCCCGCCTGCCTCGATATATGGTTTGCCAAAAAAAAAAAAACCCATCTTTTTTGGGACACCACAACTTGGTACTTAAGCTAATATGATCAAGCCGAGATAGAAGGAGTTGCAGCCGGTTTAGCATCAACATAGAAGACTTAAGAGTTGGACATAGCTCGACGACGGGAAACTAAACGACAAGGGAAAAACAAAAAACAAAAATAAGGATTATATATATATATATATATATATATATATATATATATATATATAAGGAAAAGAAGAATGGTCAGGGAGTCTTGAGTTCGATAAGCGTAGCCCTGGCCTTGTCTTAAACGATTCGTGTGTCACCATATTTTAAAATACGATATCTACCTATTTAAATTCAAAATATATTGAAGGCATGATCTAAAAGCCTTCAATCTCGTAACCTTCACCAAAGGGTTGAAGTGTTTTAAAAAGAACCGAGGGGAAAACAATCCAAGAATAATGGTTAAGAGACATATATATGAAAACGGATATACAAAGGCATGATTTATGCAATAGCAGAAAATATATATATATGAAATAAATTACGTAGTGAGAGAAGCGGAACAAAGTTATAGCTTTAATGCTTGCGGCAACACTATATAATGGTTAAGTATGGAAGTGGAAATAAATTATATAGTGAGAAATAAATTATAGAGTGAGAGAAGCGGAACAAAGTTATAGCCTTTATGCTTGCGGCAACACTATATAATGGTTAAGTATGGAAGTGGAAAACACCATATAGTAAAGATATATATATATATATATTAAATAGCCGACTAAATTCCATACACATATATATGTACATTATTTAACCGTTATAGAATGAATAACCCTATTAATGGAGTCTGACTCTATCATGTGTAATAGCCAGCATTTTAGGAACTGTTACCGGATAGTAGTCACCAATTTAGAGGGGGCGCTACCATCTTTCGTATTTAAAATTTTCAGCAAAGTAGATTTTGGAGACGTTATGTTACCCTGACTGATAGTCGCCAATTGGGGAGAAATTTTCTGAATTCGTAAGAATTAATGGTGGAAGCGTTAAGGATTTTGGAGAAGTTATTTTTATAGACTGTTAGGCGCGTTTTCCTGGCAGGGAGAATTGCCGGGGAATAGAACGAAGGTCGAATCCAGAGGGAATCTGCATTTTCTGTCTGGGGCAAGGCTTTCATTCAGGAACTCTTTCAGCATTTGGATTCCAACGTGAGTAGTCGATAGTCAGCCAGGAATCGCTTTGGATTTCGGCAGCGAAGAGAGGTACATCTTTTAAGTTTTAAGATAGATAATTTTATTAGTTTGAACTAGGACGTTTGGTTGCATTCTTAAGCAAATAAATTATATGATTGACTTAAACGGTTGCTGGTGAAAATTCCATCGTGTTCAATAAACCGTTTGCTAACCAGAACTTTTCTTAAGAATTATAGCTACCTCGTTTTCTTTGTTCTATACTATCCACTCGCATGGGAGGATCCTCCTCAACCTATATACTACAAAAAGGGTGCACTGCGATTGAGCTGGAAGGGTTTCCACGTAGTCTATATGCGTTTGGATGGTATGCACCCCACTGAAAAATATCGGTCGGGAACATGGCTTGTTTTAACCGCAAACTGTTAATTATCATGGGATTTGGGTTTCTTGGTAGAGAACTAGAGGGAATATTAAAGGAAACTCCCTGTGAGTTCATTACCATTAAAACAGTACTTTATGCCGGCCTCAAGGTAAACGTCTGTGTATTAGATCCGGATACGATGGATTCGCTTCATTTTTGTAGCCGTGCTTCTGTGTGGTGATGAATGAAGTTTTGCGTTGGTTATATGTTTTTGAGCTTGCTGGTATAAACAGGTTGCTGTAGCTGATTTTGAATTTCAGTAGTAAGACCCCCACCTTTTTCCATAGGACGCATACCAGCATTTTTGTAGACGCGGTCTAGTCTTGGGTCACGTTCCCCAATAGCGTTTCCAGACCTAACATCAGGAGCTATGCCTTCCTCCCACTCAGCGTGTATGCATTTGTGGTTTGAGTTTCAGGTGCATTGGAGTCTGTTAATTACTACGCAATCTGTAGGGTTGCAGCAAGGTTTTCATCCCCAGCACTAATTTTTGGTATGGCCGCAACTGCTGATTGTTGCGAGTTCCTTAACATTTTTAATTTAGGGCAGTTACTGTTATTGGCTTATAATGATCTATTTCCCTAGGATCCATTAAATCCTCTGTTGCTGTTCATTATACTTATGAACTCCTTGACAATAATTGCATGACAATATAAAGTTATGGAGGGTATTGTTATGAGCGAAGGTAAGAGTGGAAAGAGGGCAACATGTAGTCTTTAATATTGATCAAATAGTTGTGATTGTTTGTGAAATGCAAACAAATGTTTATATGATGAAAGTTCGCAGGGAAGAGATTTTTGTGGCATTTACTACCCCTGCAATTAAAGGGAACTTCTTTTATTAACTTTGGGTCATTTTTTGATAGTCGGGACTTACATAATTGATGTAGACAAGAGATTGTTAAAGCATCAAACTTTAGAATGGACGCTATGCCTTGTTTTGTTTGTGCGGATAGTGTGGGAATGACTTAGAAAGGCTCCCTGAGGAGGAGATCATGATTATAAAATGTATGGCAATATTTGTATTGCAAAATGTTCCTTAGTAATATAAATGTCACTCAATGTGACTATTTGGTGGACGTAGCCCAGGGACTTGGGTGAACCACGTAAATTTGTGTCTGTCTCATTTTCTTGAGTTTGAATGTCTTCTTTTCCTTATTTTGTTTATGTGTGTGTGATGTTGTTCTACCACCATGTAAATGGATTTTGTTACCGTAGAATCAATAAAACTATTATGATCAATTTGTTTTTGCACTTAGTGGTGTGTTAAATGCATTAGATGATGAAAATGCTTGCAGTTCCCGACCAAGGTAAAAAGTGTTGTACTATGATAAGGAATTGATGGCAGGTCACTGATAACATTTGTCAGAATCAAATTAACATGTGGATGATGGAAGACTGAAAAGAAAAATTATGCTATGATTATGCTTTTGATGTTTTCATTAGCCGAAATGAATAACACCCTTACTCGGCACCTTTAATGATAGGTAATTTATGATTAAAATTAGAATGCATCATATGAATGATATTTTGCATCACATAATTTTATGTTAGTATTGATCAGCATTTTAGAGCAAGTGCACATGTATTGTGTTCTAAATTACCAAATTCATGGCCAAGCTAATTCCTAAGGGATAGTCAAAGAAAGGAAATGCATAAATGATTGTGTCAAAGATTAGGCATTTATATGAATGGATGTGGCATGAATAAATGCAATGTCGCAAGTACCTCGTGAGAGCTAGATGAAATTCTAGAGTCTTTTAGAAGAAGCATTGGTTGGTGTACTTGGGAATAAGGTTTTAACTTTCTTGTATTGTTTATTAAGGTTGGGGAATGTTACAGGATTCAATGGTATGTTTGTTTCCTGCACAGGGAAATGGTTGTAAATTATCACATGATTGCGTTGCATTACGGGTGGTTTGACATCTTTTGAATTTAATTTAAGATACTTCATTAAAATGTCATTTAATGAAAGAAAAGTCTTCCACTAACATGTTCTATTCACTTGTGGTAACATCAATAAACAAAACATTTACCCTTTTTAGCACAATCGACATTGAGGTATAAGAGGTACCTTAGATATGGTATGAGAGCAGGAGTTGAAACACTTGGGCCTAGTTGGGCTCAAAACGCTCCTACATGTTTTATTTTGGAACTACGTGTCTACTGACCTTGGAGTTGTGTAGGGGAGGATGGAACATTAGCTCAAAATCACAATGAAGATGACCCATTACCTTGTGAGTTCAATATGAGATCCGAGCATGTAAGTACACAGGTATCTGGTTATTCTCTTGCTCACTTACGAATATGTTTACAACTAGCTAAGATGATTGCTTCGTCTCTATTTGGGTTTCCCCAATAGACTTTAAAGAGGTATAGAAGTCTTCTTGGTCAAACTCATGGTCGTCGAAAGTTCTATAGTAGTTCCTATTATAATAGTAATGTGGGATTTGAAATTCATAGTTGAATTGGTTGTAAATGAATTGATATGTGTGGAAAAATTGCAATTGGTTACACAGTAAATAATGTTGTTAGAAAATACAATTAAAAGGGTTACCTATTTACCTAAAGAGCTAATGCTGATTGAATATTGATTGTAAGTCCTCCCTACTTGATTAGGGGTTCATTAATTGTAAATGTAAGTGGCTCATCAGAATGTACTCCAAGTCGTAGAGGTATTCAGGTTGGGGATTACAGTTATAGGTACATAACCTACATACATTACTCACCTAAGTCCCTTGAGGATAGAAAGGATGCTATTAAAATGGAAACTTGATAAGATGATTGCTTAGGAGTAACTATATGAGATTAGCCTCAAAACTATCATGCATAGTAAAAAGATTTAAACATCAGTTAAGCAATGCTAAAAGCATATGTTGTACTGTCGAGTCTATACAAGTACAAACTTTATTAAATAAATGTTAGGAATACTAACATTGAAGCACCTCTTTACGCTTGGGGTTGCATGCGAAAACATGAACAAATAAATTCCACAAAGGCATATGGATGATCCACTCATCGTAACATGTTGGGTGGTTTGATGACAATCATGTCACATATCTGAACTAGGTTTGTTTTACATTGAAAGGTTTGCTCCCTTTGTAATTCTCCTTGGGCATTAGCACTATTGAAGAATTGCTTTGCTATCTAAATGATCGCGTATTGAAAGTAAATGTCGTGAGTCCTCCAACAACTTTGCATTCAACATTCATATCATTTGTTTCATATTTGATTTTATTGCCCATTGAAATTTGCTGGATAACATTTCAAATTGCTGGTGATATATGAAATCCATTGACCTTGTGGTTGAGTATTGAAATCGGAATCCTTATTTGGCTTCCAAATTTAATCAGGTATCAATTCTAGTTTTGTTTGCTGAAATCTGAGTTATTGATGAGTTATTCTTTTAACACTTAATCTCCTCCCTTGTGATGTGAATATTAAGGATCTAATTTAATGCTTAAAGAATGCTTGACACATCTCTTCACCTGGTATTAAAATGGAGGATTGGAAGTTGATAATGATTTTTGTGGTAATAAATCCAGTAATAGAGATATTGAAGTTTTGTTCTTTAAAAACCTATTGCTTGTTCACTAAAGTGACAAATATAAATGCAAGTCCCACAGTATCTCTTCTGAATCCTAACATTGTTGGATTGAGCATTGAAAATCCTTAAAGAGACAAATTGGCGAATGTACTTCTTAATCTATGTTGATCTTGCTAGGGATATTTTGGATATTGGTGAATGATGTTGTACATACTGAAATATTTTTGTATAGTTAGAAGTACCAGCGTCATAATTGCTAAAGTCATTATGAATGTTCTAGGATTGGGTCCTTGTGCTTGGATTTGAGTTTTGACCTTGAACTGTCTTGTGTTTGATTATCCCATGGATGGTACTTTCATTTTTGGATATTGATCTAGTAGACAAATAGACTATTTGTTGGATTGCTATCATATGTCTATTGTAGATTCTAGCAAGAACCCTAGAGTTGGTTCTAGTGCTAGATTGAAGGATCGTGTTGGTAATCTAGTGATTAAAAACCATTAATAATTTGATAACATTATTGTTGCTTGGATGATGTTAAGATTGGCATTTTAGGAGCTTATATGGATTTGATGTTAAAAATAAGTGAGTGCGGTATAATGTTACATGCTAACATGGGAGGATAGGCCATGAACATTATCGGTTGGAGCCGACCGTTAGAAAATATTTGTTGACATAGATAAGGAGGTTAAGTATGGGTGTTGTTTTACTTACTATAATTGTCGAACCTCGATTTTTCTTTTTTCCTGTAAGCAAGGGCTAATGGTTGATGATGTTGTTGTTGCATCCTAACATTGCAGGCTTCGCCGAGATTATGACCATTCCTACATCAAAGTACATGATGGTATATAAATCTGCCTGTGTATGTAAGTTATGCCCAATTACTCAGAAAAAGGAGTAAGGAGTAATTTTTATTTATTTTTTGCTTGTTTACAAGGATATGTAACTCGTGGATGACAATTAAAAAAAAAATTGATGCAAATTATGGAAATTGATTATTGCAATTTTGGGTTATCAATGAATGCTTTGACTGACTATGTAAGTTGATTCATGAACCGGGACAATGACAATAAAGTCATGAAAGCACCATGGAGTGTGCGTTACTATAATCAAGGTTAAAATTCATACAAATACGAACAAGGAAAAATTCTGGATGCAGCGTGAGCACCGTGGTGTTAGGCAAGTGATTGCCGCATGAGCACACTGGTGTTAGGCATATATGCTGCAGGAGCACAATGGTGTTAGGCAAGTGATTTCTGCGTGAGCACATTGGTGTTAGGCATATGGTGTGGCAAAAGACCTAGGAAAAAAAAAATTTGGACATCTAGAAAGACAAGACACTGTCTGATGTCATTGAGGAAAATAACCTCAGAATCATTGTAAGTCCACACCAGAAAAGGAAAAAGAAACTCAAAGGGAGTTTGGAAAAAAAACAAAACGAGCATAAAAACATGTTAAATGACTTTTCCAAAAGACTGTTACATTGCTTAATGTGAAAAATGGTTCCTCAGGTAGAGGACGACCTAATTGACCAAATATTGGAGATAAAACCAATGGGAAAGGGGTAGTAATCGTGTTTTATTTGCGTTATGAAAATGATTGGATATCATGGCATAAAGGAACACCAGAAAATTGCATATTGTTACAATGCAAAAGGGATCTATAGATCTTGTTGAATTGAATTACAATTTTGAACATGAATTACTAAGTATAAAAAAATTTGGGCTAGACCCGAACCTTGTGCAGGAGATTGCAGGTATTGAACGATGGGGACTTGAGAAGTACCAAAGGATCTCCAGGGTTCAGAATGAAGAGATGAAAAGAAGAAAAGATGACGAAGAAAAGAAGGAAAGTTAGTAAAAAAAAATGTTGGAACACCGAGGACGGTGCTATCTTAAGGGGGGAAGGATGTAACATCCCTCTTAAACCGCCTCTAAATATTTTGTAAATTTTGAATGTATTTGTTCTCTGGTGAGTAGCTCAAGGCCAAGTCCCCACCAGTAGAACCCTGTATGTTAGCTGATAAGATTTCCTAAGCTACAGAACGCGGGACGGGGACACGACTTAAACAACAGACAGCCAAACCCACTAGGGAAGGTAAAACAGTGAATGGATCCGTGGGAAGAAGAGTGAATATCTTCTTTCAAAGACAAAGGGTTTAAATGTCATCCTAGGTGGACTAACTTACATGCTGGTTCTTTTGAGTTAATACCCCCGCCTGCCTCGATATATGGTTCGCCAAAAAAAAAAAAGCCTATCTTTTTTGGGACACCACGACTTGGTACTTAAGCTAATATGATCAAGCTGAGATAGAAGGAGTTGCACCCAATTTAGCATCAACATAGAAGACTTAAGAGTTGGACATAGCTCGACGACGGGAAACTAAACCACGAGGGAAAAACTCAAAATAAAAAAAAGGGATTATATATATATATATATATATAAGGAAAAGAACAATGGTCAGGGAGTCTTGAGTTCGATAAGCGTAGCCCTGGCCTTGTCTTAAATGATTCGTGTGTCACCATATTTTAAAATACGATATCTAGCTATTTAAATTCAAAATATATTGAAGGCATGATCTAAAAGCCTTCAATCTCGCAACCTTCACCAAAGGGTTGAAGTGTTATAAAAAGAACCGAGGGGAAAAAAATCCAAGAATAATGGTTAAGAGACATATATATGAAAACGGATATACAAAGGCATGATTTATGCAATAGCAAAAAATATATATATATGAAATAAATTACATAGTGAGAGAAGCGGAACAAAGTTAAAGCTTTAATGCTTGCAGCAACACTATATAATGGTTAAGTATGGAAGTGGAAATAAATTATATAGTGAGAGAAGCGGAACAAAGTTATAGCGTTTATGCTTGCGGCAACACTATATAATGGTTAAGTATGGAAGTGGAAAACAACATATAGTAAAGATATATATATTAAATAGCCGACTAAATTCGATACACATATATATGTACATTATTTAACTGTTATAAAATGAATAACCATATTAATGGAGTCTGACTCTATCATGTGTAATAGCTAGCGTTTTAGGAACTGTTACCAGATAGTAGTCACCAATTTAGGGGGGGCGCTACCATCTTTGGTATTTAAAATTTTCAGCAGCGTAGATTTTGGAGACATTATGTTACCTTGACTGATAGTCGCCAATTGGGGAGAAATTTTCTGAATTCATAAGAATTAATGGTGGAAGCGTAAAGGGTTTTGGAGAAGTTATTTTTATAGACTGCTAGGCGCGTTTTCCTGGCATGGAGAATTGCCGAGGAACAGAACGGAGGTTGAATCCAGAGAGAAGCTATGTTTTCTGTCTGGGGCAAGGCTTTCATTCAGGAACTCTTTCAGCATTTGGATTCCAACGTGAGTAGTCGATAGTCAGCTAGGAATCTCTTTGGATTTCGGCAGTGAAGAGAGGTACATCTTTTAAGTTTTAAGATAGATAATTCTATCAGTTTGAAGTAGGACGTGTGGTTGCATTCTTAAGCAAATAAATTATATGATTGACTTACACGGTTGCTGGTGAAAATTCCATCGTGTTCAATAAACCGTTTGTTAACCAGAACTTTTCTTAAGAATTACAGCTACCTCATTTTCTTTGTTCTATACTATCCACCCGCATGGGAGGATCCTCCTCAACCGATATACTACAGAAAGGGTGCACTTCGATTGAGCTGGAAGGGTTTCCATGCAGTCTATATGCATTTGGATGGTATGCACCCCATTGAAAAATATCGGTCTGGAACATGGCCTGTTTTAACCGCAAACTGTTAATTATCATGGTATTTGGGTTTCCTGGTAGAGAACTAGAGGGAATATTAAAGGAAAATACCTATGAGTTCATTACCATTAAAATAGTACTTTATCCTGGCCTCAAGGTAAACGTCTGTGTATTAGATTCGGATACGATGGATTCGCTGCATTTTGGTATCCGTGCTTGTGTGTGGTGATGAATGAAGTTTTGCGTTGGTTATATGTTTTTGAGCTTGCTGGTATAAACAGGTTGCCGTAGCTAATTTAGAATTTCAGTAGTAAGACCCCCACCCTTTTCCATAGGACACATACCAGCATTTTTTTAGATGCGGGCTAGTCTTGGGTCACGTTCCCCAATAGCGTTTCCAGACCTAACATCCAGGAGCTATGCCTTCCTCCCACTCAGCGTGTATGCATTTGTGGTTTGAGTTTCAGGTGCATTGGAGTCTGTTAATTATTACGCAATCTGTAGGGTTGCAACAAGGTTTTCATCCCCAGCACTAATTTTTGGTATGGTTGCAACTGCTAATTGTTGCGAGTTCCTTAACATTTTTAATTGAGGGCAGTTGCTGTCATTGGATTGTAATGATCTGTTTCCCTAGGATCCATTAAATCCTCTGTTGTTGTTCATTATACTTATGAACTCCTCGACAAGAATTGCATGACAATATAAAGTTATGGAGGGTAATGTTATGAGTGAAGGTAAGAGTGGAAAGAGGGCAACATGTAGTCTTTAATATTGATCAAATAGTTGTGATTGTTTGTGAAATGCATACAAATGTTTATATGATGAAAGTTCGCAGGGAATAGATTTTTGTGGCACTTACTACCCTTGAAATTTAAGGGAACTTGTTTTATTAACTTTGGGTCTTTTTTTGATAGTCAGGACTTACATAATTGATGTAGACAAGAGATTGTTAAAGCATCAAACTTTAGAATGGAGGCTATGCCTTGTTTTGTTTGTACAGAATTCCCTACTTGTGTGGATAGTGTGGGAATGACTTAGAAAGGCTCCCTGAGGAGAAGGTCATGATTATAACCAAAAAAATGTATGGCAATATTTGTATTGCGAAATGTTCCTTAATAATATAAATGTCACTCAATGTGACTGTTTGGTGGACATAGCCCAGGGACTTGGGTGAACCACGTAAATTTGTGTCTGTCTCATTTTCTTGTGTTTGAATGTCTTCTTTTCCTTATTTTGTTTATGTGTGTGTGATGCTGTTCCACCACCTTGCAAATGGATTTTGTTACCGTAGAATCAATAAAACTATTATGATCATTTTGTTTTTGCACTTAGTGGTGTGTTAAATGCATTAGATGATGAAAATGCTTGCAGTTCCCGACCAAGGTAAAAAGTGTTATACTATGATAAGGAATTGATGGCAGGTCACTGATAACATTTGTCAGAATCAAATTAACATGTGGATGATGGAAGACTGAAAAGAAAAAGTATGCTATGATTATGCTTTTGATGTTTTCATTAGCCGAAATGAATAACACCCTGACTCGGCACCTTTAATGATAGGTAATTTATGATTAAAATTAGAATGCAACATATGAATGATATTTTGCATCACATAACTTTATGTTATTATTGATCAGCATTTTAGAGCAAGTGCACATGTATTGTGTTCTAAATTACCAAACTAATCCCTTCATGGCCAAGCTAATTCCTAAGGGATAGTCAGAGAAATGAAATGCATAAATGATTGTGTCAAAGATTAGGCATTTATATGAATCGATGTGGCATGAATAAATGCAATGTTGCAAGTACCTCGTGAGAGCTAGATGAAATTCTAGAGTCTTTTAGAAGAAGCATTGGTTGGTGTACTTGGGAATAAGGTTTTAACTGTCTTGTATTGTTCATTAAGGTTGGGGAATGTTACAGGATTCAATGGTATGTTTGTTTCCTGCACGGGGAAATGGTTGTAAATTATCACATGATTGCGTTGCATTACGGGTGGTTTGACATCTTTCGAATTTAATTTAACATAATTCATTAAAATGTCATTTAATGAAAGAAAACTCTTCCACTAACATGTTCGATTCACTTGTGGTAACAGCAATAAACAAAACATTTACCCTTTTTAACACAATCGACATTGAGGTATAAGAGGTACCTTACAATAAGGTAGTTCCAATTGGCAAGTGGCGGGCTCATTTAACAGACATATATCCCATATGCAAACAATTGGCATTTTATTATGTTAAATTGATACAACCTATTTTAAATTAATATATTTTAAAAAGAAAGATAATAATCATTGTAAATCCAAAGAAGATATTATGTTTAATGTTATTCTACTCAATACCCCTGAATTCCACTCACTTTGGTTCTCTTTTCTTTGTCAAATAAATGCGCCAAAAGATAGGAGTGTTATTCGATGTATGCAGACCATAATGGCTCCAATTTAGTTCTTAATTTGAACCCCTCTTTAGAGGATAACTCAGCCAACATCTAGGTGCAAGAACTACAATACTTCACAATTCTTTGAAATTGGAAATTGTGTGATCGTGCCATGCACTCTCAACAGAGCGTGGGTAACATTTTGTTTACATGTCTATTTGCATCCCTTCATTGATTGTTGTTCTTTTTTATAATTATACTTAATACATATATAATAAGGTTACTAATACTACGTTGAAATATATTTTATGGAAACAAAGTTATGCAAATAATTTTTATTTTTATTTTTATTGGAAGGCCACTCACATGTTTTTTACATGTCTATTTTTAAGGTGTTCCCTTTCATTAATTTTTTTGATATAATTATACTTAATACACATATATAATGAAGTCACTAATAATATGTTTAAATATATTTTTATGGGAAAAAAGTTATGAATAAACTTTATATTTATATTTTTAGATGGAAATATGTCAATACATTACATTTTTATAAAATCAATGTCATTTCTTTAACTATGTTTAGATTACATAATTCATACATTTATATCAAATCAAGTTATGTTTAGATTACATAATCCATAAGAGTATCATGTCAAAACTTTAGTGGACGGTCAAAGTTACTTAAAGATCCAACAAGGTAGTTTTTTTAACAACTCGGGTGGCATTGCCACCTCCTGGCTCTTGTTAAGAAATAAAAGAGAGAGAGACTGATTTTTTTTCTTTATGTGAAGAATTTGGAATATATTTAAGTTGTTTTTTAATATAGAAAGGTTTTTTTATTATTATTATCACTTGCATTACCTAACAAGATCAACATATCCTCCACAATGACCTTTAAAATGTATCTTTATAACTATTGCATGCTTGAAACTTAACGATGGATATTTTCCCCCTCTCCTATAAAAGTAGAAAAAGGTAGATATAACCCAAGAAAAGGTAAACAAATGTTGTTAATTCTATTGATTGCAAGAATAAATGTAGAGGAATTGGAGGCAATTCATTGCATCTTGTGAATTTCCTAATCCAAGTTACGCACATGATGATATGGTGTTATTGGAAAGTACGACGAGTTTTTCTTTGTTCATTTGAGTTCAAACATCAATGATGTTTGTTTTCATAGGAAGGTAGGGAAGCCCATTAGTGAAAGGGTTTCATTTGTTCATTTTTATGGAATTTAATTTATTAAGCTTATAAAAAACATGAGCTCTCTATGGCTATACTTGTGTGTACTGATATATAAAATTGGTAGACTCGTAGGTTCTGGTGTGAAACATTTGCAATTCTCATATTTTCTACAAATTTCACTAGCTATTATATGATGAGTATTTTACTTTATTTAATACATTGTTCTATTTATTGGGTATTATTTTACTCCCCAATACTATTTTGTTGGGTATTCTATTATCCAACACAACAAATTGATTAGTCACCCCTACAATCATGGTTGGATCATTAATATCATTATATTATTATTTTATTTAGAATTGTATTTTATTATACTAAATTCATTAGGGATTATGCACAACACTTCCATTTCTTATCTTTCATGTGCTTCAAAGCCTATGCTCAAAACAAAAAAATTATTACTCATGTGCTCCATAGCTCATGCTTACCACAAATTCAAAGAACTCATGTGCTCCATAGCTCACTCTCAACACAAAATATCCTCTGGCATGTGATTTAGGGTCCATGCCCAACATATTTATAGAACTCATTCACGCAACTAGTCTTATGTATAAAGAGATGAAATATTTGTGATAAGCCTTTTGTGTCTATTTATCATATCTATAATTTATTTGAAGGATAAAGAATTTGATATATATATAGATATGTATTTAATGTTGGGACATTCTTTATCATATGTCTATTTCTGAAAATATAAATTTTATTATTTATATAGGGAAGTAATTGTTATTTCTCCATTTCTGTGCATATACAAATCACCTATGAACATAGTATAAGCAGGAATGATGTAAAATATGTAAAAATAAAAATTAACATATTGTATGATCAAAGTTTATAAAACTTCCTTCATACAGTAATTATCAAGACAAGATGTCACTCTTGCCGTCCAACTCCTGAAGGAGCCAAACTTATTTCCGCTAGAATCCTCGAGCATGTTTGTTGAACTATAAGAGAAAATTGTGATCAATGCATCATCTCTTTGCATCAATAGATTATTACCCTATCCATCACTATCCTCCTTCTTATTCGATGGACATACTATTTTATAGTACTTTTCCTATGACTTGGTCATTTATGAACCTCCTTCTCTTTAATGCTCCATGAGGCATCTTGACTTGGTTTTAGGGAAGATGCTTCCTCCATCACTTGAGTTATCACTCAGTAGCTTTGTCCATTTGTCATATCCCCTTGGGTTAGAAAACACTCTTTTAACGGCTAGTTCAATGCTCATTCTTATCAGTTATTTAGGTATTCAATAATAATAATCCATTGCATTTATTTTTACTTTATCTATACAAATATTAAAAATATATATATCCAAGTAATAAAGAATTTAAAAATTGTTTGTTATATTACACCCTCCATATTCCCGTCCTATCCCTTCACTCACTTCTCCCCCCTATTACATCCAGCCCCCTTTCCCCATCATGTTATTTCCCTCCCCTTCCCCTTCAAATAGACTACCCCTCCTTCCTTCTCCCCATCCTCCCCACTCCCTTCCTCCACCGTCTTTTCCTTTCCCCCACCCACTATGCTCTTTCTATCCCCATTTTCCTCCCTCCCTCTACCCTCTTTCCCCTCACTCCCTCCATTTCAAACTCCTCCCTCCCTCGTTCTCTCTTCACTACCTCCTTTCCTCCCTCCCCATATCACTACAAAACACCCTCCCCTACTCCCTTCCTCTCCACTTTCCACCTCCTTGCATCATACCCCATGCCTCACCCCCACCCTCTCTCTATCTCTCTCATTCCCTTGCTCTCTCCCTCACGCATCCCTCCCCTATCTCTCTCACCCTCCCTCCCCGTCATCCTAACAACTCCCCTCCCTCGCACCCCCTCCCCACTCTCCCTCCTCTCTCTCCTTATCCCTCTCCCCATATCCCCATCTCTCCCTCCCTCGACTCCCTCCCTCTCCCTAACACCACTTAATATCATTCCTTTCTTTCCCTCCCCCTTCAACTCTCTCTCTCCTTCTATCTCTCTGACTCATGAGGAGAAGGAGACTGTTCGAAGTCATGAACACCGAGGATGGTGTTGTTTTTAAGGGGAGGAGGATGTAATGTCCCTCTTGTAAACCCCTGAATGCTCTGTAAACATTTTGAATATGTTGTAATTTCTAATTGTCTATTGTACTTGTTCTCTCGTGAGGAGCTCAAGGCCAAGGCCCCACCAGCAGAACCTTATATGTTAAAGTAATTTCCTAAGTGAAAGACTTGGGAGACTAAGACAGGGACAAACTTAAACGATGGCAAACTACATCTACTAGGAGAGGGCAAGGTTAAAATGGTGAGTGAGTCTCGAGAATTGGATGAAGGAGTACATATTTTTGTTTTTCTAAAACCGAAGGTCTTAGGTGTCATCCAAGGTTAAGGTAAGTCATAAGTAGACTGACATACCTACTGGGTTTCAGGGATGATTCCACCTAACATATCTCAAGAAAAATCTTGCGCCACAGAGTTCTCCCTAGGACCTTGATCAAAAAGCCAACGCTTTATCTTAAGAAAACATTATAGTCGTCTCAAAATTTATAAAAGTAATGCACCTCAAAAGGTTTAACTACAATATCTAATCCCAAAAGGGGATTTAGGTAGTGACTTACCTTTCTAGATACATATTATGCTCTATAAATACATGAAAGGATACATACATAATATATATATAGTATCCTTGGAAAAAGGGATCTATGAACAAAAATGCAAAATAAAAATGCCTGTAACAACCAATGGGAAAGCCATGATTCCTAATTAACTAGTGTAGAGATACATTGTAAAGAAAGTTACTATATTATATATATATTTATATATATATATATATATATATAATAACAGGTTTAAGAGGGATTCACATATTTATGAGAAAAGGGAGTATGTCTCCAAAATTCCGTTTAGTAACCAAAAGGAAACTTGTAAGAATAATTTTGCCACTTGTCTCTTTGGATCTTTATTCCAAGAAAGGTTGCTATTAAAGATAATTTATTCTAGGACAAGCTCCTAGAAAAATCAGCTGCCACTGATTGCATGGGATTTGCCGCAAGAAAAGGGGCGAAGGCCGTTAGAGAAAATTTAATCCTTCCTATTCATTTGGGCGAGATCTCCTCTTTTAGAATTACTTCATAAAAGCCATAGGCAGCGCGATAGGCATGATTATTTCGTGGAAGGAATAATGGCAGGTACTCTGCCATATGGCACTAATTAAGGAGGTAACTCGGGGCCCGCAAAACAGTTAAATGACAAAGGGGTTGCGATGGGAGTGGAAACTCTCTTGTTTTCAGGGCAATAGGAAATGGAATGTTCTTTGGGGAAGAACTCATGCCTCTAGCCCCGAAGGGATCTGTCGAATCCCTATGTGAAGGAGGAGGAGTCCAATGGTCCAGGATCATGTATGCCGAGCGCGATATAGGTTCTGATCGATCGAAAATAGGAAAAAGGGCGAATAGTGGTCTATTAGATGAAGGCACATCTATTTTTCTGTTTGCGTGGGATCGCCTCACCAATGTATCGGCATTTGGTCATGACTAGTAAGTGTTTTTCTCTGCGTGCGAGTAACTGCATTGTTTGAACCGTAAGCAATGGTGTTGCGATTTCTTTTACCTGCACGTTAGTTCTTTGATAAAATCCATGGGTTGCCTGCAAATTTGATCTTATGCACAATCTTGAGTCTGCAATTCGATCTGAAGGGGAATAACATTTTCTTTTTATCTTGACCTCGGACCAAATTCTCAGTGGCTACATTTTATTAGCCAAGTATGTTTTTACTGTGTAAAAGCTAGCAGATCTGGTAGAAATCGTTCTACTTAAGCCTACAATACATTCCTGCGATTCAGTTGATGACGAGTTGCCCACATTTTATTTTGTTAAGAGATGGATTTTGTTTATACTTTTTAGAAGTTCGAAGATCCCTGCGATTTCTCTCAGGTCGATTTTGTGAAACTTTACTCTTACCGAAAACAATCTTTTCCTTGATCACGGACTGATGCGTGTTGCTTGGTAGGTATGATTCCTGGATCCAGCCTTTAATGGCTAGTAGGTATAGATGATATAGGTGGCATATAATTGGAAATTTTTGTTTATAAAGTTTTCGTTGGGCTATAGATCTGACTTTTCAAATCTAGACTTATAACTTACCGTATGATCCATACGACAGAGATCGTGTTCTTTTTTATATGAATTCATTTATATATTTTCTGCCTTTGTTTTCGAGAGCTAAATATATAAAACACAGAGATGTCAATACGACTAAAACCGTGTATAATATGGATCTGAATTTTTATTACTTGTTTTTGGTGTGCACTTGTTATAGTTGCATAAGCATGGCTTGCATGGCGCATTGGCCTGTACACTATAGATATGGCTTACGATTTGATCGTTGAGTTTTTAAGTGCTTGTAGTGTTGATGGTCTATTGAATGGGCACTCTAAGACAAGAGGATTTTCACTTCAAATCCTATAAACCTAGAACTATTCCATTTATTAGAAATTTAATCTTGCATAACCTTACATAATGATTTGTAAGAGTTATTTTCCTTGGACCGGTAGGGAGGTCGCACAACTTTCCCATTGAAATTGGCAAGTTGCTTTTGCAGCCAATGAATTACACCTTATGGTACCATGTTTGGCTTTTGAGATGATTTTGATCGTAGAGGCATGCGTGCCATTTTCCTTCTTTAGTGTACACGTGCCCTTTTTATTTTGATTCATGAGCAGACCCAACGACTCCCTGGTAGCTGTCTGCAATGCTTGTTTTTAGAAATATGGGTTTTCTTAGTGAGGTCCTACGCAACTAGCATGAAGGAGGGTAGAAGTTTGATTGGATTTTTCCAATGGCCTTTTGACTCAGATGGCTTTGATTTATAGTCTCGACCTCTTATCCATCCAATCGTTGGAAATACAGATTAATGATTAGCATTACCATAAGTTGCACATGGGTGTATATTTTTTACTAGTTTCTCAAATGGCTGGTAGACGATCCCTTCCTTCTCTGATAAGTTATAGCGCTTTTTTGGGGCAGTTGCATAGTATACAAAGTAGGTATATGAATGTGGATTTATGCTGATGGTGAACAACATTATGCAGATGAGAAGGGCCAACGCCTTTTTATATGATTTTAGTTGTGTAAATTTGAAAGCACACTTTGAAATAGAAAATAAAAATCCGGAATAAATGCAAAATATGAATAGGTCACTAACAGTTAAATAATCACAGAAAGGCTGACTTTAAAGTATCTTAACAAATGTGGGCTTGGAGGCTGTGTCTACTCTGGTAGTTTATTCATTTATTCATGTGGGCCTCCGATGAGGTGTTCTTCTATTATATGAGGAAATTGATGATACATCCTGTATGATGTAGGTTGTACACCTTGAGAGGTGATTTTTTTTTTTATGAATAAAGAGGTAGGCCAACTTTGGTGGATGTAGCCTCGTGGATGAGGTGAACCACGTGAATATGGTTGTCTCATATTTGTGTTATTTTGTTGTGCTGGTTTACTTCTCTGTTTACATGATGGTTATAAATGCAGCATAAATGTTTTAATTGGTGAAAGATTACTAAAATTTTATTTTGCAGGCTTCTTGAATGCTTTATAGCTTGAAGGTATCAGTGGGTATTTTACATATGGTATCAGAGCGAGGTTGAAACGCTCGGGCCTATTGGGCACAAAAACGCTCCAGCATGTTTCGTTTTAACTAACGATTGAATTTTTCTCTGTGACTCAGAAAACCCAACCAGTTCGCACTGTTCGTCTAATCCAGGAATCTTAAGTGTACCCGATACACATGTTTATTGAGTTGTGCAGGGAAAGATGGTGGAAGGGAGGAGCTGTGTACGTCGAAAAGAAAACTCTTTACTGTTCGAAGATGAGGTAGTGATAGAAGTAAATGCATAATCCAAGTTATATATCATGACTTGTTTTGAAATATTTTAATTGGTTTTGAATCGGAATGAGTTGAACACCTGTTAATACTCTTGCATATACATAGAAGATTTGCAGTAGGGATCTAGGTGTTTTATGGTAATTATAAGAGGAGCACTTTATAATATATGTTCCAAATGATGTACTATGTCTTGTATGATGTCTATGAAGTATGTTAGTAAATTTTACTTTTGAATGACTGATGTCAAATCTGTCACACAGTCAAAAGGGAGTTCACACTCCGCTCGTGGAAAGTGGCTTTCTTAATAGAAAAGGGAGGCTATAAATTTGGGAAGGGCACTTTAGTTTGAGGGGAAGAAAAAGAAAAGATGAAAATTTTTCTTATTTTATAGCATAAATCTATGTAGGTGTTTGGAGGATCTAGGGAATCTATGTATACAGTCACGTATCCCTGTGTTGTCTTGTGGTATGCAACTTCACTTTTTTTTACGTGCTATTTTCTATCTCTAGGAATATGTGCATTTCTATTTAATCTTGTACAGTTTTGGATATGAGCAGATGTACGTATTATATTCATAGATCATTGTATGCCTCTGGATATGGATTAATGGTTGTGTCTTATTGATCGGTCGTATCCTGATTTTCTTTCTTATTTCCAGCTCATGCATTGAATCATGGGCCAATCTCTACATGCATTTTTTGGAATGGGCATTTTTGTTCACTGCAAAATGATTGATTATATTTAGCTTTGCAAACTGATTTTGATGTAACTATTTGGAGCTTATAGTTGCATCTCTTAGGGAAGAAACTAAATTAAAGACCAACCTCGTTCTAAAGGTTTTCCGATCTTCATTACCATTTGGGTTTTCTTAATGCCATAAGAAGCTGATATTTAATACAAGCACTTGTTTTAGTAGGATAAACCTATTAATATTCACCTAATGTTATATTATAACTTTCTTCTGATAACCTACAGTACAAATTGTTTCGGCAAAAATGAAGCATTCAATTGGTGTTACAATGGGTCTGCACTATTGTTTTGGCATGATTGGTAGGATTCTGTTCAGAATTCTGATTTTTGTGTGGATATATTTATGAGCTTTCAGTTATATATCACTCTTTTCCTTGCAGCCGAGTACGGAAACCTTAATGTAGATGGTAGACCTTAATAGTTTGACTTTTATGTACTGCTGAATGCTGTGGATTTTGACATTTTGCTTCATTTATCTCGGTTTGCATATTCAACAGCAAATACTAATCCAGACTCCAAACGAAGTGGTTCGTCTTGACCTGAATTGTAACAAAACCGTCCAGCTATAAAAGTTAAGATCTGACACAAAATTCAATCACCCCTGGGAATTTTGTAATGGTATGTGATTCCTTTTTATGCAGGTTGAGGGTATATATGTTTGTTGACAAGCATGCTTGAAAGATAAAAGAATGTCGAAGTTAATCTTCCACATACTAGTTTATGCATGTAAATATTCCCTTGCTTTTGTTCTATTCCTATTATCCCATCCTTAGAATGGTTATGGTATGTGCTACCTTTCTGTACAGGTTGATGTTATCTGATAGTCATGCTTGAATACAAAAAAAAAATAAAAAAATGTGTTAGTATATGTAGTATGTACTCTATGTCCAGTGATTGCTAATCTTTGATAGCTAAAATAAGCGAAGGTGTCTTACATCTTGTAGGTAAATGGTATGTTTTCATTACCAACAATATATATATATATATATATATATATATATAAGCTTATGATTATAAATCATACAAAAGTATAGACATATATATATTTCAGGATAATCATGTGATGGCGTTATTCGTTTATTTCTACATCTACAGCTAAAAGCTAAAAGTAGGCGCAGGTGTCTTGTGCCTTTTTGAAAGATGGTATGCTTTGAAAAGATGCCTTGCGAGCATTGCGACATAAAAAGGCTGATTTTTGTAGATTCCTTATCTGTGGTTTTGATCTTAGTTTCGATCTGTAGAAAAGGTATGCATCTTTTATTTTAATTATGGATATTATAGAGGTGACAGTTTAACTAAGATAGTTGTTTAATTGGTCTTTTCGATTGGGATTTCTTGACCTTCTTGTGGTGAGGCTTATTGCAGGCAATTTAATTTGTTTAGAATTGTTAACAGAGTTTGATGTTGGTCTTATGGCTTTGACAAAGCACTTAAAAGTTAAAATGTAGTATATATAAAAATTGCAGCTGTGAATGAATTTTTCTGTTGTAATAAATTGAAGTTAATGAGTAATTGCATTGTCAAAATTCTCAAGTTTTATGTGTTTTCTTGCAAGTGGTGTTAGTACAAGAAAATGAAAATAGGAGTAAGGTATAACTTTCTGTATGGTTTACAAGGTTATATATTTCATGAATGGAAATTCAAATCAATGCAAAAGTAGGAAACTATGATAGTTGATTATTTTGAGTTATCCGCAATATGATAAACTGGCAACCATAGAATGCTTGCAGGCATGGAAAATTATGGCCATGAGAAAAGGCTAAAGCTCTAGGACTATGATGAGTTGAATCTCATGTGTATAAAATTATCACCAGAAGAGGGAGTGGTGATGGAGGTAGTGCTTAAAATCTACCTTGTTTTTCCCCGAGCCAGCGAGAGACCATTATGCATTCTGGGGACGCCTAGATGTAAGACATGTGGTTAAGACTCGTTCCGCACACATTAGAGGACTGTCACATGAGTTTGGGGACTCTGTGAAGAGAATAACCTCTAGGCGCTGTGGAGGTGTGCGATAACGGAGTGCCTCAGCTTGGTGAAGCACCCTGAAGAGCACAAAAAGGAGATATCGCTAAGAGGGGTACAGGGTATCGTCCTTGTGTTGGGTGGCTTAAATTGGCACTTGGTGTGCTGGGATGAAGGAACATCCAGAGAAAGAATAATGACAAGCACCCTGAATAGCGTAGAAGAGATACACGAAGGGTTGGTATCATCCTTGTGTTGGGTGGATTAAATTGGTACTTGGAGTACTGTTGGCACTTGATGTGCTGGGATGGAGGACATCCAAAGAAAGGAACAATGTGGAAAAAGGTATGTGCATTGCAGGTAAATTTGTACCAATGAGGTAACATGTTCATTAATTGACAAATAGAACTGACATGCATATATTGGAGCCATTGTGGATTATAAAAATGGTATAATGGTTTGCTAGCATTGACATTATTGATATAATGGGATTTCAATGCTTGCGGTCATGTTTTTATTGATGTATCAATTGCAAT
This sequence comes from Pseudotsuga menziesii, assembly GCA_001517045.1. Classification (NCBI taxonomy): domain Eukaryota; kingdom Viridiplantae; phylum Streptophyta; class Pinopsida; order Pinales; family Pinaceae; genus Pseudotsuga; species Pseudotsuga menziesii. Next base: position 28,014 of record LPNX010772591.1, on the reverse strand, counting down.
TATGGAAAGTAATTGGGTATTATGGCACCAATTAACATAAGAAAATTGTAGATTGTTACAATGCAAAAGAATCTATGACTTTTGTTTAAGTTGAATTACAATTTTGAGCATGAATTACTGAATAACATTTGGGTAGACCCAAAACTTGCTGCAGGAAAACTGCAGGTCTTGAACGATGGAAAACTTGTGAATAAGTCAAGAAAGGTCAGAACAGGAAAGGAGAAACAAGAAAGGATGACTCATGAGGAGAAGGAGACTGTTCGAAGTGATGAACACCGACGACGGTGTTGTTTTTAAGGGGAGGAGGATGTAATGTCCCTCTTGTAAACCCCTGAATGCTCTGTAAACTTTTTGAATATGTTGTAATTTCTGATTGTCTATTGTACTTGTTCTCTTGTGAGGAGCTCAAGGCCAAGGCCCCACCAGCAGAACCTTATATGTTAAAGTAATTTCCTAAGTGAAAGACTTGGGAGACTAAGACAGGGACGAACTTAAACGATGGCAAACTACATCTACTAGGAGAGGGCAAGGTTAAAATGGTGAGTGAGTCTCGGGAATTGGATGAAGGAGTACATATTTTTGTTTTTCTAAAACCGAAGGTCTTAGGTGTCATCCAAGGTTAAGGTAAGTCATAAGTAGACTGACATACCTACTGGGTTTCAAGGATGAATCCACCTAACATATCTCAAGAAAAATCTTGCGCCACAGAGTTCTCCCTAGGACCTAGATCAAAAAGCCGAAGCTTTATCTTAAGAAAACATTATAGTCATCTCAAAATTTATAAAAGTAATGCACCTCAAAAGGTTTAACTACAATATCCAATCCCAAAAGGGGATTTAGGTAGTGACTTACCTTTTTAGATACATATTATGCTCTATAAATACATGAAAGGATACATACATAATATATATATAGTATCCTTAGAAAAAGGGATCTATGAACAAAAATGCAAAATAAAAATGCCTGTAACAACCAATGGGAAAGCCATGATTCCTAATCAACTAGTGCAGAGATACATTGTAAAGAAAGTTACTATATTATATATATATATATATAATAACAGGTTTAAGAGGGATTCACATATTTATGAGAAAAGGGAGTATGTCTCCAAAATTCCGTTCAGTAACCAAAAGGAAACTTGTAAGCATAATTTTGCCACTTGTCTCTTTGGATCTTTATTCCAAGCAAGGTTGCTATTAAAGATAACTTATTCGAGGACAAGCTCCTAGAAAAATCAGCTGCCACTGATTGCATGGGATTTTCCGCAAGAAAAGGGGTGAAGGCCGTTAGAGAAAATTTAATCCTTCCTATTCACTTGGGCGAGATCTCCTCTTTTAGAATTACTTCATAAAGACAGAGGCAGTGCGATAGGCATGCTTATTTCATGGAAGGAATAATGGCAGGTACTCTACCATATGGCACTAATTAAGGAGGTAACTCGGGGCCTGCAAAACCGTTAAATGACAAAGGGGTTGCGATGGGAGTGGACACTCTCTTGTTTTCTGGGCAATAGGAAATGGGATGTTCTTTGGGGAAGAACTCGTGCTTCTAGCCTCGAAGGGATCTGTCGAATCCCTATGTGAAGGTGGAGGAGTCCAATGGTCCAGGATCCTGTATGCCGAGCGTGATATAGGTTCTGATCGATCGAAAATAGGAAAAAGGGTGAATAGCGGTCTGTTAGATGAAGGCGCCTCTATTTTTCTGTTTGTGTGGGATCACCTCACCAATGTATCGGCATTTGGTCATGACTGGTAAGTGTTTTTATTTTCCTACGAGTAACTGCATTGTTTGAACCGTAAGGAATGATGCTGCAATTTCTTTTACCTGCACGTTAGCTCTTTGATAAAATCCATGGGTTGCCTGCAAATTTGATCTTATGCACAATCTTAAGTCTGCAATTCGATCTGAAAGGGAATAACGTTTTCTTTTTATCTTGACCTCGGACCAAATCCTCAGTGGCTACATTTTATTAGCCAAGTATGTTTTTATTATGTTAAAGCTAGTAGATCTGGTAGAAATCGTTCTACTTAAGCCTACAATACATTCCCGCGATTCAATTGATGACGAGTTGCCCGCATTTTATTTAGTTAATAGATGGATTCTGTTTATACTTTTTAGAAGTTCGAAGATCCCTGCGATTTCTCTCAGGCCGATTTTGTGAACCTTTACACTTACCGAAAACAATCTTTTCCTTGATCACGGACTGATGTGTGTTGCTTGGTAGGTATGATTCCTGGATCCAGCCTTTAATGGCTAGTAGGTATAGATGATATAGGTGGCATATAATCGCAAATTTTTGTTTATAAAGTTTTCGTTGGACTATAGATCTGATTTTTCAAATCTGGACTTATAACTTACCGTATGATCCATACGACAGAGATCGTGTTCTTTTTTATATGAATTCATTTATATATTTTCTTCCTTTGTTTTCGGGAGCTAAATATATAAAACACAGAGATGTCAATACGACTAAAACCGTGTCTAATATGGATCTGAATTTTTATTACTTTTTTTTGGTGTGCACTTGTTATAGTTGCATAAGCATGGCTTGCATGGCGCATTGGCCCGTACACTATAGATCTGGCTTACGATTTGATCGTTGAGTTTTCAAGTGCTTGTAGTGTTGATGATCTATTGAATGGGCACTCTAAGACAAGAGGATTTTCACTTCAAATCCTATAAACCTATAACTATTCCATTTATTAGAAATTTAATCTTGCATAACCTTACATAATGATTTGTAAGAGTTATTTTCCTTGGACCGGTAGGGAGGTCGTACAACTTTCCCATTGAAATTGGCAAGTTTCTTTTGGAGCCAATGAATTACACCTTATGGTACCATGTTTGGCTTTTGAGATGATTTTGATCGTAAAGGCATGCGTGCCATTTTCCTTCTTTATTGTACATCTGCCCTTTTTATTTTGATTCATGAGCAGACCCAACGACTCGCTCGCAGCTGTTTGCAATGCTTGTTTTTAGAAATATGGGTTTTCTTAGTGAGGTCCTACGCAACTAGCATGAAGGAGGGTAGGAGTTTGATTGGATTTTTCGAACGGCCTTTTGACTCAGATGGCTTTGATTTATAGTCTCGACCTCTTATCCATCCAATCGTTGGAAATACATATTAATGATTAGCATTACCATAAGTTGCACGTGGGTGTATATTTTTTACTAGTTTCTCAAATGGCTGGTAGAGGATCCCTTCCTTCTCTGATAAGTTATAGCACTGTTTTGGGGCAGTTGCATAGTATACAAAGTAGGTATATTAATGTGGATTTATGCGGATGGTGAACAACATTATGCAGATGAGAAGGGCCAACGCCTTTTTATATGATTTTAGTTGTGTAAATTTGAAAGCACACTTTGAAATAGAAAAGAAAAATCTGGAATAAATGCAAAATATGAATAGGTCACTAACAGTTAAATAATCACAGAAAGGATGACTTTAAAGTATCTTAACAAATGTGGGCTTGGAGGCCGTGTCTACTCTGGTAGTTTATTCATTTATTCATGTGAGCCTCCGATGAGGTGTTCTTCTGTTATATGAGGAAATTGATGATACATCCTGTATGATGTAGGTTGCACACCTTGAGAGGTGATTTTTTTTTATGAATAAAGAGGTAGGCCAACTTTGGTGGATGTAGCCTCGTGGACGAGGTGAACCACGTGAATATGGTTGTCTCATATTTGTGTTATTTTGTTGTGCTGGTTTACTTCTTTGTTTACATGATGGTTATAAATGTAGCATAAATGTTTTAATTGGTGAAAGATTACTAAAATTTTATTTTGCAGGCTTCTTGAATGCTTTATAGCTTTAAGGTATCAGTGGGTATTTTACAGACATCATAATAGGAGACCTTGTAGATCCTATGGAAGGATACTGTTGTTATTAATTGTACACAAAATCTTTCGATGAGCTTGTTCTATAGACAAAGATGGGAGACACATGATTGTTTGTTACTAAGGTATAACATCACAAGAAAATGGCTGAAATTATTATAGAAACTATTTCATGAGAGTCTCCTTTTCCTGCGTTGGGCCATACATCAATTAGGAAGATAAAGAATGGGTTGATAATAATAAGGAATCCTTGTAGTAGTATTGTTTAGTTCTAGGCCTCTCACTGATAATTTCAGCCAACTTCAGTTCGAGGCTTGAGTTTCATAGACAGTTCTATTCATTTAATTTAAAGTTCTTAAATATATCAAATTAGAGGAAAAATATCAAGTTAGAGGAGCCTTTGATTTCGAGAGTCCCCACTCACTAAAGTTTCTGAAATCAACGCAGCCCAACCTATAGTGTCATAGAATGTGAATTCTAACACTGTTAGAATACGACATAGCTATGGCTCACAATCCTCTCAATTTTGACAGTTTTTCTTTAAATTTAAAATCAAATGAGCAGAATTGCTTTCAAAAAACCAGGTAGGATTCAATGCGAGGGATCAATACCCAACTATCTATACATGTATTGTGAGAAAACCTCAGTCACAAGAGCTCTCGATTCCGAGTTGATGATAGCTTTTAAAATAGAATTAACAAGTGCATTGGGTAGAATCAACTAATATGCTCACGTACTTGGGAGGTACAATGGAATAGAGATTGCCCTTTTGTTTTGATGGACGTGTTTCATTGATCTACTCCATCCTCACTCTACTTCAAACAGCTTCACCACAAATAAGCTTCCTTATCAGTAAGAAATAAAATATGTATTTTATTTTGGTCCAGCCTATTATTCTTGCACATTGATCTAGGAACAAATAATCAATTTGATCAAGATATATCCAACAAATAACTCAGAAATGGTGTTAATCAGAATCGAAATTGGTTTCCTCTCTGTATATTTAATAAACAATGACTGGTTACAATAACAATGTCAAGCAATAGCTTCAATCAATGAGGAATTCGAATACCTAAGGAGGCAATTCAAAATAAATGAGTGAGTATGGTTTAACTGTCTATAAGCCATTAATTCACACTCAGTTAACCACTTGACCAAAACCTTAATTGACTCACCAAACCCTAACTGAAGTCGGAGTGCAATAAATGATTGAATATCAACTGAAGGAGATCAAACACATGTCATAGCAATCCAACCATCAAGTGGTAGTGCTCCATGACTTCAATGAACCCTGATGAGGTTAACCGAAGCTAACTTGATCATCAGAATTGTGTGGAGGCACCCCTATTGACTCCAGACCATTAAATAATAATAAATAATCATTAAATAATAATAAATAATCATTAAATAATATATTTAATGAGAGGAGGCACCTTAACTGACTGGTTGACCTTATTGCAACCACCAGTGAACAATTAGGTGCATTAATATCACTCAGATCACCCCTGGAGTGCTCGAGCTAGCCTCCTTGACTGTAGGTAGATGTGGGTGTGACTCGATGATGTCAATTAATGCTCCACTGATGTCAATTAATGTCAATTATACTTAGGATAGTGTTTTAACTAGGACAATTTGACCAAAAGAGTGTGTATGGTGGTAAATGTCTCCAACGCAACCTTCAGAAAAAGAAATTCAATATAAATATCTAGAATCTGAGGAAATTCAATATAAATATCTAAAATATTTGGAGAATGTTTGTATAAAATAGATTCCATCCAAATTTGGCAAGAACTACCTTATTAGTAAGAAAGAAAATATGTATTTTATTTTGGTCAATTTTTCGGTTTTATAAATTCAGTATAAATGTCTAGAATCTTAGGGAAAATGTTTGCGTAAAACAGATTCATTCCAAATTTGGCAAGAATTATTTTTTAAGCTTTGCTTAATCTATGAGTGACTCTTCCAATTAGCTAATTCTTAATTCAATTACTGATGGACTATGACACGCTGGACACACGAGCATCTTAATGCACATGGAGGTATCCTCATCCATATGCACCCAAGATGTCCTATGTATTTTTTTCTTGTCTATTTACCATATTTCATAGGAATTGATCAAATAAAATGAAACGCGTGATTGAATAGAAGTGGTGTCAGCTCACATTCCCTCCTTCTCTCACACATGGATATGGGTTATTGTTCTAGAAGCTTCTTTATCCTAATTTTTCTTCTTGATTTAATTGAAACTTTTCGGTTACTAAGAACACTAAAATTATATAGCAAAAAATATGCAACATAAAATCATTGATAGGAGATTAACGTAAAGAATCAAAGGGGACCTGCTCATATCAAACCCCAACTATCAACAAAAGTTCAATCATAGAAATGGAATATTGTGCATTAAATCTAATGTAAATGCAGTGATTTTGAGCATGTCATATTGACAAGGTAGCATACTTCCTTGATAAGGTAGTTCCAATTGGCAAGTGGTAGGCTCATTTAATAGACATATATCCCATATGCAAAACAATTGGCATTTTATTATGTTAAATTGATACAACCAATTTTTGATTAATATATTTTACAAAGAAAGATAATAATCATTGTAAATCCAAAGAAGATATTATGTTTAACGTTATTCTACTCAATACCCCCCGAATTCCACTCACTTTGGTTTTCTTTTCTCTATCAAATAAATGCACCAAAAGATAGGAGTGTACTTCAATGTATCCAGACCATAATGGCTCTAATTTAGTTCTTAAATTTAACCACTCTTCAGAGGATAACTCCAGCAACATCTAGAATCAAGAGCTGCAATACTTCACGATTCTTCGAAATTGGAAATCATGTGATACTTGGTAGGTTGTGGTGTGAAACATTTGCAATTCTCATCTTTTCTACAAATTTGACTAGCTATTATATTATCAGTTTTTTACTTTATTTATTACATTGTTCTATTTATTGGGTCATGTTTTACTCCCCAATACTATTTTGTCCAGTATTCCATTATCCAACACTACAAATTGATTAGTCACCCCTACAATCATGGCTGGATGATTATTATCATAATATTATTATTTTATTTAGCATCATATTTTATTATACTAAGATGCCTTAGGGATTACGCACAACACTTCTAATTCTTATCTTTCATGTGCTTCAAAGCCTATGCTCAACACAAAAAAATTATAATTCATGTGCTCCAAAGCTGGTGCTCAACACAAACATCAAATACTCATGTGCTCCATAGCTCGTGCTTACCACAAATTCAAAGCACTCATGTGCTCCATAGCTCTCTCTCAACACAAAATATCCTCTAGCATGTGATTTAGTGTTCATGCCCAACACATTCATAGAACTCATTCATGCAACTAGTCTTCTGCACATCTATATAATTAATCATCTCACTACATGTATTTTAAGGTAAATTACATAATATAGTGAGTATATCGTCCTACAATAGAGAAATTGTCTATCAGATCCCATGCCCACCATACACAATCACATACATGCTAAATAAAACATATGCTTTGGCTTACTCCCAATATCTCTAATAAATAATCATACTCATGTGTTGTGGGGTCTTACGCCCAATATACAAAACATAAACACCGAATCAATATCATATGCAGATGGGAGTTATGCCCATTAGTGTTGGTTGCATTTGTTACTGTTTTTTAATGAGTTAAAAAAATATATTATTAATTTTGAAATGGATGCGGATGAAGGGTTGGTGTAAGGGCCATGCAAGAGTGGTGATAGGGTTACCTCCTCTCAAGTTCATTCTTACGCTATACTCAGATGAGGAACTATATGTTAAGCTCCATTTATTAGAAAAAAATTATATTTTATAGAACTGCAATTATACTAATGCTAGTAGAATTTCCTTTGTGCATGTATATAATGGCGTGACTGATTTAATATGTGCACTGGATTCATTTCTTCAGAATCAAGGTATGTCTTGTTTTCTAGTCTGCCAAAGGGAAGATTTATAGGGTTATTGTGCTTAGGGTTTTGGGGAAAGAGGGCTTTAGTGCCTATATCATATTTTAGATAAGTTTATTTAATGAAATTTTGGGTTTGTAATTCTAATAGAGAATCCATTATGATTTGGTTAAAGATACTGTAGGGTGATTCGCATACAACCACCGTAAAATTTACAAATTTGGATGTAAATGTTAAAGTGATTCGAATATTGATGGGATTCAGTGGATAGTCGGTTCCGAGAAGTTGTTTTGATTTGATTTATTGTGATTGTATTTATTAAATCCTTTAATTAAATATGTTTTTTAGACCTATTAGAATATTAGCTAATTACTTGGTTTCATATTTGTATATTTTTCTTGATATATTAAAGTTGGAACATAGTCTTGTAGTTGTATGTTAATTTATGTTTAGATCTCATATTTATTAGTTTGATATTTTTCCTCAGATCAATATAAATCTTAATTGATTGTTTATTTTAGAACTCTTGATTTCATGACGTATATAGAAGTAGAGAAATAAGTTGTAGTTGTATGTGTATTTGTATGTATTTTAAGAGAGTGGTGAAATCCTTGTCAGATGCCTCACGACCCATTTGATATTGTGATTATTTTACGTGGATCTATTTAGATATTTTGATTGGCATATGTCTATTGTTATTTAGTTAATTTAGTTCCCATGTAATATTTCTATATATATAATTATTAAAAACGAGACGTGTTAACAATACCTAGAATTGTGTATTAAGTAATGATATATAGGGAAGTAATTGTTATTTCTCCATTTCTGTGCATATACAAATCAACTGTGAACATAGTATAATCAGGAATGATATAAAACAAGTAAAAAGAAAAATTAACATATTGTATGATCGAAGTTTATAAAACTTCCTTCATACAGTAATTATCAAGATAAAAGTAGTGGAGAATTTTAGTAAGGAAATCCTGGGCTAGCAGGAGGAGGAGGGGTCCTCCTTTCGAATGAGAACTCTGTATTAGCCACATATGCCTGGGGGCTAGGTTCAATGACCAACAACAAGGCAGAGGCACTGGCACTTTGGCAAGGCCTCAAGCAAGCTCATGAGAAAAGCTTAGTCTCCCTGGTGGTGCTCGAAGACTCGAAACTAATCATCCAAGCCCTGAGATCCAAAAAATTGCCCTCCAATATAATTTTAATCTCCATTTAAAAAAAAATCCTCCTCCTAGCCTCAAAGTTCAATGAAATCAGGTTCTTCCACATCCTTTGTGGACTCAATGATCAAGCGAACAAGGAAGCCAACAAGGCTGCAACGCTGGACAAGAATGAGCTGATTGCCAATGGCAGATACTCCATCTGCAATATCCCCTAAATCTATCCTGTCAGAGATTCACCTCAGGACGTCATGGGATACAGGCTCTCTTCAAAATTGGCGTGGGTTTCTTATTTGATTTTCTAACCCATTAAATCTAGGCCTCGGTACAGCTCTGAATGGTTCTGAGATCCTGGTGTATAGAAAATCTCCTACATCCATCTCTTGTGATCTCTCTCGACTCTATTTAGGGCCTCTCAGTCCCATTTCTGAGCACCCTCAAGTTCCTGCTACTAGTGCTCTGAGTTTTGCAGACTCTGGAGACCATTTCCTCTTGATACGTGCAGCTTCTCAGCTCGTCATGCTCGCCCAGCTCGACCAGGACATCATGGACTCTGTTGCGTCGTCCTCCAATGCTCAAACAGTGGATGAAAAAAATGCAGAAATCCAGCAATCCCTTGATGCACTTAAACTAAAGTCTGATGAACAAGGGAGAGCGATCAAAACCAACGTTGAAGAAGATCACAAGCATTGGAAGAATTTCTCCACGGAGCTACATTCTCTCAAGAATGACCTCAAGGACTCCAAAGGAGAGATGAAATAATATAGAGATGTGGTCTTCTCTCAGTTCAAAGACACTACCAATGTCACTGGCAACTTTGGGAACCATATTACAGCGCTGGAGACTGCAGTCAATAAACTCTTGGAGAAGTTTAACTCCAACTAGTCCTATTCTCTCCTTTTCTCTTACTTCTGTTGTTTTGTAAGCTTCAGATTTTGAGACTAGAAGCTTAGCAAGTTCCAGGGGTCCGCATGAGTTTTCAAGCTGTTCATGAGCTCTATTCCAGTTATTTGTATTATAGCACCCTTATGTCTTCTCGCTAGTTTGATAGATTCAGTTTTTCGCGCCTTGGAGCTCAACAGATCTCTGTGGCCCTCAAGAAACTCTGATATTGAGAACCTAAGTTCTTTCTATGATGTAATTCAGCACCTAGTGGATTTTTCACTGGCCTATAATTAATCTTCCCCCTGTTATAGTAAAAAAAAACAATACCTAGAATTGTGTATTAAGTATAATGAGATGAAATCTTTGTGGGAAGCCTTTTGTGTCTATTTATCATATCTATAATTTATTTGAAGAATAAATAATTTGATTGATATATATATATATATATATATTTCATGTTGGGACATTCTATATCATATGTTTATTTTTTACAATATAAATTTCCTTATTTATATATAGGGAAGTAATTGTTATTTCTCCATTTCTGTGCATATACAAATTAACTATGAACATAGTATAATTAGGAATGATATAAAACAAGTAAGAAGAAAAATTAACATATTGTATGATCGAAGTTTATAAAACTTCCTTCATACAGTAATTATCAAGATGAAAGTAGTGGAGAATTTTAGTAAGGAACCTCTCACCACTGTTGGGAAAACCGAACTCAAGATGTTGTTCTTCCCAACCAACTCCTAGAGGAGCCAAACTTATTTCCTCGAGAACCCTCGAGCATGTTTGTTGAACTATAAGAGAAAATTGTGATCAATGCACCATATCTCTGCATCAATAGATTATTACCCTATCCATCAATGGCCTCCTCCTTATTCGATGGACATACTATTTTATAGTACTTTTCCTATGACTTGGTCATTTATGAACCTCCTTCTCTTTAATTCTCAATCAGGCATCTTGAATTGATTTTAGGGAAGATGCTTCCTACATCACTTGAGCTCTCACTTAGTAGCTTTCGTCATTTGTCATATCCCCTTGGGTTAGAAAACACTCTTTTAACGGCTAGTTCAATTCTCATTCTTATCAATTATTTAATTATTCAATAATAATAATCCATTACATTTATTTTTACTTTATCTATAAAAATGTTTAATATATATATATCCAAGTAATAAACAATTTAACAATTGTTTGTTGTATTACACCCTCCATCTTCCCATCCTAGCCCTTCCCTCCCTTGTCCCTCCTATTACATCCACCCTCCATCCTCTCTCTCCTTATCGCAATATTGATCTCCACCCTCTTTATCCCTCTCCCCATCTCCCCCTCTCTCCCTCCCTTGACTCCCTCTCTCTCCCTCCCACCTCTTAATATAATTCCTTTCTTTCCCTCCCCCTTCCACTCTCTCTCTCCTTCTATCTCTCCCCTCTTCGCTATCCCTCTCCCCTCCTCCCTCACCCTTTCCTCCTATGCCTCCCACTACCCTCCTCCAGAATCCTCACCTCTTCTACCCTCCCCCCCTCTCTCTCCTTTCCCTATCTTTATCCCCTTCACTCCAACCCCATTCCCCCATCCTCCTACTTGCCTCTCCCCTTCCTCTACTTCCCCTCTCTCGATGCCTCCCCTTACATCTCCCTGTCGTCCTCTCTCTCTCTCTCTCACACACACACACACACACATCCCTCTTCCTCTCCGTCCCCCTGACTCACCTCCTTCTCTAGTCCCCTCTCCCTCACCCTCGAGCCCTCTCCCAATCTAATCGTCACATAATCTATATTAATTTAATTTTTAATCACTTACCTTAACCTATATCTGACATAATGCACAAATAAATATTATGAAAACTTTTCCTTAAATTAAAAATAAATATTAATATTTTTTCCACATATATTATATATTATAGAATTATATATAAATATAATAAGAAAAAAGTAAAAGTATTTCAAATAAATAGGATATAGAATAACAAGTATTAATATGTAAGAAGGCTAAATGTTGATAGAAACAAATAAGCAATTAAAGAAACCTTTAACTAAAGCTATATAATCATTATCTAAGAACACAAGTGAATAAATAAAATACTAAAATAAATATAAATGTATACAATAAAATCATTTCCCCTTAATAAAAAGAGTTATATAAATTGAAGGTAATCTTTATCCTAATTAGGGAGGGTAAACAAAATGCAATCACATTAAAAAGGTATTTAGAATTTGAAACTATTAAATATACTAAAATATTTACAGCATACATTTAAATTCAACCATAATCCAATAATATCAGAATTAACCTCATTGCAAGTCCCTTAAAATGTCCAATAAAATAAAAATCCAAGACATGGGAGGTCATCTTAAAATAATAATATAATAGCAAACAAGAAATGACCACACTTTCCATTGCACTTTGAATTTTACAAAAAACCATTAAGCATGTTTTCAAAATAAATCTTCACAAGTGGGTCAACTAAACAAGGTGACCCACATATAAATAGAACTTCTAAATTTACAAAGAATTGCAATTTATTGAAGAAGTAAATAAAAATTTAGCGTAGTAAAAAATAAATTTATGAAACAAAATTTCAATAAATAAAGATATCCTATTACATAAACATCTATATTATAGTTAACTAAATCAAAATTAAGAAAAATACTTTAGTGATAATGTTCTTCTATCTATAGACATGCTTCAAACCCTTGAAGGCATCATTGGAAACACTCATGGCCTTACACTAACCCTTGTGGTGTGGATAATATTTCATGGTTTTCCATTAGAATATGACACCCGTTGGTGATCTCTAATGTGAATGTGAGCCTGAGTCTGTGATTCGAGAGATACCATGCCAACTAAAATATATACTAGTGTGAACCCTAGTGGCCGTCTTCGAAAACTCTCATGGCACTACATTAACCTTTTTGTGTGATAATGCTTCGTTATTTCCCATGCAAATACCGTACCCTATGGTGATGTTGAGCTTGGCACTGTGTGATTGGAGAGATACCATGGTAATTAAAATAAATAGCATGAGAGTAGTTGATATGTATTCAGTCTATTAAATGCCTTTCTTTGGATTTTTGCCTCACTGAGAGTACAAACCATAGCTTACCAAAACCGGCCCTGGAAGCAACAACAAGAGCTAGGAGTAGTATGTAAATTTCAGAATAACCTAATTCAGAACGTGAATTTTCAAGAGGGAACTCAAAACATTGAACATATTTCAAAGGACTTATGAAACAATAGTTAAAGGAGACAAAAAAAAAAACTCCCTCCCATAGTCTTCTATACGAATGGCATTATTGAATATAGCTCTAGCGCCAGCTTAGACGCATGGAAAAAAAAATTGTCATAACAAGAAGCCATGAGGTATTGAAGAAGAAGCCATGGCTTTCTTGGGTTTTTTTTGCCCACTACGATTGTGAATTTTAAAATAAATTAATTCTCAATAGCAACGATATTTGCAGCGAGTATCAGTTGTTAAGAAGGAATTAAAACTTTTAACATATTTTAAAAGAGTTATGGAAAGTAATTAAAAGAAGAACAAATAATACTACGTCTCATAGTCTTCGTGATCGATGCTATTATTGAAGATGGCTCTGGCGCCAACGTGGATGTGACAATGACCACTGCACCTGCCCTGGCTTCCAGACAAAGGATGAAACCTAGAAAATCCAGATCATGGACCTACGAAGGGATGAGATGGACTGTCTCGACCAAATTGTGGTCCACCCAGACTGACGATTGTCCGAACCAGAATTGTGGTCGACCTACAAGATTGTCGGAGCCAGAATATCCTTTAAACTTGCTCGAACCAGAAGAACTAGAATTTCCTTTAAACTTGCCCGAACCAGAAGAACCAGAATTCTATTCAACCGGACCCGGTCTTGAAGAAGAGCGTGTTCAGTCCTTGAAAGAAGCCACGAGGCCTTTAAACTTGGTCGAACCCGTTTTGAAGAAGAGCTTGTTCAATCACGCAGCTGGGATGGAGATCAAAGTGGTAACTAGTTTGAACTCAAGTTCTCGGGGAGAAGATGACGCAGACGAAGGTCACTGATGGATACAAAAAACGTCGAAACATAGGAGGATTGAAATCTCTAACAAATACATTACTACCTCAAACTTGAAAGGGATAAAAGCGGATTCAAAAGTATTGGAAACCTTGGCGCATACAAAAGGCTTGGATACATAATTTCCAACGTAGACGTGACAAAAGCCTCTACAGCGACCGTGGATTCGAGACCGAGGATAAACACTATAAAATCCAGATCCTGGACATAAGAAGGAAGGATGGGATGGAAACAGAATCTGTATTCTTCTATGTCCGTTGTGCTCTACCCACAAGATTGTGCAAACCAGAATTGAATTTATTAAAATCAGAGAAGAAAACGCTGTTCAATTAAGCAATTGGGAATACGATGACAAGGAGGGGCCGTCATGGTCGAATACAAAAAGCATGAAAACATAGTACGATACCCACAAGATTGTGCAAACCAGAATTGAATTTTTTAAAATCGGGGAAGAAAACACTGTTCAATTACGCAATTGGGAATACGATGACGAGGGGCCGTCATGGTCAAATACAAAAATCTTGAAAACATGGCACGATACAGCATACAAAAAGCCTGAAAACCTAGCACGATACAAAAGCAATATACAAAAATCCTTAACGACACAAAACGTATGAAAACATAGCAGGATACAAAAAGCCATATATAAAAAGCCCTAAAAACCTGGAACTATATAAAAAGCCTGGTATCGTGGAAAAAAGGTATAGTTTCCGATTAGATATAGTCGTTGAATGTTGTAAAAAGATATAAGGAAAGTGTCGGCATATACAAAAATCCCTACAACCTAGCACTATACTAAAAGCCTGGTATCGCTGCAAAAAGGATAGCTTCCTCTTAGATATATTCGTTGAATGTTCTAGAAGGATATAAAGAAAGTGTCCTTTATTTATGTATTTCATTATTTTACCTAGTCTGTAACAACCTAAAAACATACTTGGCAAATCCATCATATAGGTTTTGCTAAGAGGTTGACCTCCATCGACTACGATGGGACATGGGATCCACTCTTTTTACACTCGCCTTTGGGATAGATTTGAAGTAGTTATATACATAAATAAGTTTATTTATATATAGAAAACTTTATTATCAATCATAATAAATATTAAATTTTTTTAGAGTTTGTAATATTTTTTATTAAATGTAATTAAAATAAATACAATTATTTGAATGTTGACTAGTGTTTGGTTGCTTAGGTTAGCATCTATATCTTTATCTCCCACATTGAAGGTTGGGTGACCTAGGGTAGGCCTAGAATTTTAGCCAACACCTAATGCCTTTGTGTCAATTCAAATTAAAACCAAATTATTTACCTATCATCACTTTTACCCACCACCAAGGTCTTCATGTTAATTCAAAAAACCTAAATTCAAACCTATGTTATCCTCCTTGCAGTGCAAGGAAACCAAGTTTATCTATACATTTATGTGTACCAAATCCACCTTTATGTTGTGCAGGATGTATCACTATTCTGCTCTTACCAATCAGGTTGTCTTATAATGGCTAAGCCTCTTTGATAAACTAATTTTTCTGTGCGAAGTCATATCTAATGTTAAGGATACTTCCCTAGCAACAAACATGGTATACTTTGAGGAAATTTTATGGGGCCTTATGAGTTGTAAAATAAACAATATTCCCGATATTCACAATATTGTTATACAACTATATGGGGTAGTTCTTTACAGTGGATGAAAGGGATCCCTTGCTTTATTAGGGATCGAGTATATTTTTTTCAATAGGTTGAAATTTATTTGAAGAAAAAAATGTCTTACCATCCTCCTCCTTCCATGCACACTCTCATTCTGTAAGAAGCTCATTGTCCTTTGTCCAATTTAGTTTATCAGTGGGAACTAAATCAAAAATTTAAATCTAGCAATCTCAACTTGAAAATGTTGTGCCATTTTGTGATTTTTCTTCTTCTAGTGGTCATAAGGTTTTGAGGAGAAAGTGGGGTTTCAAAGTACAATGAAGAGGAATATCATTCAAGTGAACCATTCGGATATAGTGCTCGATATAGAACAATTGGGAAATATACGCACCATTCGAAATGATAAATATACTAAGTACACTATCTAAAAATATATAAAATAAAGATTGTGAATTACATTTTCTCTCAACGTCAGTAAATCTTGCTTGCTCTTGTGAACAGGTGCTTGTTATAGACAGAAAGTTGCAAAGAGTTTTCTCCGCAACATTCTTCATACCAGACTCAGCAATTACTAGTTGGATATAACGCTGCTTGATACAGAACCACTCGGTGAGCTAAATATACATAATACACTATCTAAAAATATATAAAATAATGATTGTGAATGACCTTTTTTCTCGACATCAATAAGTCTTGCGTTTCCTCCAGCCGATGTAAGTAATTAAGTGATTTGCATATCGTAATATCCCTAAGATGTATCCCTTTAAATAAAGGTCGGAAAAGACCTATTTAACTAAACACTTAGAACACTAATGTTAAACTCTGATGATTTTATAGAACAACCCATAAACCTCATAATAGCGTTGATGTAAACCCCATTGCTAAGTCCTTCAAACTACAGTAAATACTTTTGTCTTTGTAATGTCACATGCAAGTACACATTTTTATGGTGCTTGTCCAAGAGGACAATTCATAGAATGAGCATGTGATTTATTACTTTTTTAAGGATCTTTTTGGGTTCTCGTGATTCTAATTAGTAGACTTCATGATGTGTGATTTTAGCCTCAAAAACGATTTCATCATGTGAGGGAGCGAAGGCTCTATATCTGGGGGGGTATTACGCCACAAGAACGTCAACAAAGTGCACAACAAGGACGGTATTAACGCACAAGAACATCAAGAAAGTGGTGATGTGTGACATCCATATAGTATAACCATCTGTGTCCATTAATTTATGGTTTTATTGTTCGTATTTTGAATTTTTCTGCACTTAAATAAAACATTGTTTCCAAAATGTTGTTTGTTTTTTCCCGAAATACCTTGTTGTGAAAACAAAATCCTTCTCGAGTTCTCCCCACCTCGAGGAAACAAATTGTTAATGCTTCATTTTTTCGAACTATACTTTAAGTTTCTTAGGTTCATGCTAAAGTATAAATCTTTAATAGAAATTCTTTGACACATTGTTATGCTACAGAAAAGACATGAATGATTCGACGTCATAATAGGAGACCTCGTAGATCGTATGGAAGGAGACCCTTGTTATTAATTTAACATAAAATCTTTTGATGAGCTTGTTCTAAAGCCAAAGCTGAGCCACAAATTATTGTTTGTTACTGAGGTATAACATCACAATAAAATGGCTCAAATTATTATAGAAACTATTTCTTGAGAGTCTTCTTTTGCTGTGTCAGGCCGTACATCAATTAGGAAGATAAAGAATAGATTGATAATAATAAGGAATCCTTGTAGCAAGAATGTTTAGTTCTAGGCCTCTCATTGATAATTGCTAAATATATCAAATTAGAGGATAAATATCAAGTTAGAGGAGCCTTTGATTTTGAGAGTCTCCACTCACTAAAGTTTTTGAAATCAACGCGGCCCAACCAATAGTGTCATAGAATATGAATTCTAACACTATTAGAATACGACATAGCTATGGTTCACAATCTTCTCAATTTCGACAATTTTTCTTTAAATTTAAAATCAAATTAGCAGAATCGCCTTCAAAAACTATGTAGGGTTCAATGCGAGGGCTCAATACCCCAATGTCTATGCATGTATGCCGAGAAAACCTCAGTCACTGTAGCTTTGGATTCCCAGTTCATGATAGATTTTTAAATAGAATTAACAACTGCAGTTGGTATACTCAACTAATGTGCTCATGTACTTGAGAGGTACAATGGAATAACGATTGTCCTATTGTTTTGATGGACTTGTTTCATTGCTCTACTCCGTCTTCGCTCTGTTTCGAACAACTTCACCTCGAATAAACTACCTTATCAGTAAGAAAGAAAATATGTATTTTATTTTGGTGCAACCTTCAGAAAAAGAAATTCAATATAAATATCGAAAGTCTTAGGAAATTCAATATAAATATCTAAAAGCTTAGGAGAATGTTTGTATAAAATAGATTCCATCCAAATTTGGCAAGAACTACCTTATTAATAAGAAAGAAAATATGTATTTTATTTTGGTCAAATTTTTGGGAAAAGAAATTCAATATAAATGTCTAGAATCTTAGGGAGAATCTTTGCATAAAACAGATTCCTTCAAAATTTGGCAAGAATTCTTTTCTAAGCTTTGCTTAATCTTCTATGTCAGTTGTGCTCGACCCACAAGATTGTGCGAACCAGAATTGAATTTATTAAAATCAGGGAAGAAAACACTATTCAATTACTCAATTGGGAATACGATGACAAGGAGGGGCCATCACGGTTGAATATAAAAAGCATGAAAACATAGCACGATACCCACATGATTGTCCAAGCTAGAATTGAATTTATTAAAATCGGGGAAGAAAACACTGTTCAATTACGCAATTGGGAATATGATGACGAGGGGCCGTCATGGTCAAATACAGAAAGCTTGAAAGCATGGCACGATACAGCATACAAAAATCCTAAAAACCCAGCACGATACAAAATCAATATACAAAAGGCCTTAACGACACAAGACGCATGAAAACATAGCACGATACAAAAAGCCATATATAAAAAGCCCTAAAACCTAGAGCTATATAAAAATCCTGGTATCGCGCAAAAAAGGTATAGTTTCCTATTAGATATAGTCGTTGAATGTTCTAAAAAGATATAAAGAAAGTGTCGACATATACAAAAATCCCTAAAACCTAGCACTATACTAAAAGCCTGGTATCGCTGCAAAAAGGGATAGCTTCCTCTTAGATATATTCGTTGAATATTCTAGAAGGATATAAAGAAAGTGTCCTTTATTTATGGATTTCATTATTTTACTTAGTCTGTAACAACCTAAAAACATACTTGGCAAATCCATCATATAGGTTTTGCTAAGAGGTTGACCTCCATGGACCACGATGGGACATGGGATCCACTGTTTTTACACTCGCCTTTGGGATAGATTTGAAGTAGTTATATACATTAATAAGTTCATTTATATAGAGAAAACTTTATTATCAATCATAATAAATACTAAATTTTCTAGAGTTTGTAATATTTTTTATTAAATGTAATTATAATAAATACAATTATTTGAATGTTGTGAAAACGCATGTTTGTCGAACTATAAGAGAAATTTGTGATCAATGCATCATCTCTTTGCATTAATAGATTATTACCCTATCCATCACTAGCCTCCTCCTTATTCGATGGACATACTATTTTATAGTACTTTTCCTATGACTTGGTCATGTATGAGCCTCCTTCTCTTCTATGCTCCATGAGGCATCTTGACTTGGTTTTAGGGAAGATGCTTCCTCCATCAGTTGAGTTATCACTCAGTAGCTTTCTCCATTTGTCATATCCCCTTGGGTTAGAAAACACTCTTTTAACGGCTAGTTCAATTCTCATTCTTATCAGTTATTTAGGTATTCAATAATAATAATCCATTACATTTATTTTTACTATATCTATAAAAAAATTAAAAAATATATATATATATCCAAGTAATAAAGAATTTAACAATTGTTTGTTGTATTACACCCTCCATCTTCCCGTCCTAGCCCTTCCCTCACTTCTCCCCCCTATTACATCCACCCCTGTTCCTTCTCCCCATCCTCCCCACTCCCTTCCTCCATCGTCTTTTCCTTTCCCCCACCCACTGTACTCTCTCTCTCCCCCTTTCTCTCACTCCCTCTACCCTCTTTCCCCTCACTCCCTCCGCATATCACTACGAAACACCCTCCCCTACTCCCTTCCTCTCCACTTTCCACCTCCTCGCATCGTACCCCACACCTCGCCACAACCCTCTCTCTATCTCTCTCATTTCCTTACTCTCTCCCTCATCCATCCCTCCCCTCTCTCTGTCACCCTCCCTCAAATCCCCTCCCCACTTTCCCTCCTCTCTCTCCTTATCCCAATATTGAACTACACCCTCTTTATCCCTCTCCCCGTCTCCCCATATCTCCCTCCCTCGACTCCCTCCCTCTCCCTCACACCACTTAGTATCATTCATTTCTTTCCCTCCACCTTCCACTCTCTCTCTCCTTCTATCTCTCCCCTCGTCCCCTTCCTTCTCTCCTCCTCTCTCGCCCTCTCTTCCTCAGCCTCCCACTCCCCCCCTCCTGAATCCTCTCATCTTCTCCCCTCGCCCCCTCTCTATCCTTTCCCTATCTTTCACCCCTTCACTCCAACCCCATTCCCCTATCCTCCTACCCGCCTCTCCCCTTCCTCTGCTTTCCCTCTCTCCATGCCTCCCCCTCCATCTCCCTCCCATTCTCTCTCTCTCTCGCTCTCTCTCTCTCTCTCAGACACACACACACACCTCCCTCTCCCTCTTCGTCCCCCCTCCTCCCCTCCTTCTCTAGTCCACTCTCCCCCCCCCCCTCGAGCTTTCTCCCATTCTAATCGTGAGATAATCTACATTAATTTCATTTATACTAACTTACCTTAACCTATATCTAATGTAATGCACAAATAAATATTATGAAAATTTTTCTTTCAATTAAAAATAAATATTAATATTTTTTCCACATATATTATATATCATAGGATTATATATACAATATGATAAGAAAAAATTAAATGTATTTCAAATAAATAACATATACAGTAATAAGTATTAATACTTAATAAGGCTAAATGTTGATAGAAACAAATAAGCAATAAAAAAAACATAATTAAAGAAACCTTAAACTAAAGCTATATAATCATTATTTAAAAACACAAGTGAATAAATAAAATACTAAAAAAAATATAAATATATAAAATAAAATCATTTCCCCTTAATAAAAATAGTTATATAAATTCAAGGTAATCTTTATCTTAATTTGGGAGCCTAAAAAAAATGTAATTACATTAAAAAGGTATTTAGAATTTGAAACTATTAAATATACTAAAATATTTACACCATACATTCAAATTCAACCATAATCCAATAATATCAGAATTAACCTCATAGCAGATCACCTTAAAATGTCCATTAAAATAAAAACCCAAGACATGGGAGGTCATCTTAAAATAATAGTATAATAGCAAACAAGAAATGACCACACTTTCCATTGCACTTTGAATTTTACAAAAAACCATTAAGCATGTTTTCAAAATAAATCTTCACAAGTGGGTCCACTAAACGATGTGATCCACATATAAATAGAACTTCTAAATTTACAAAGAATTGCAATTTATTGAAAAAATAAATAAATAATTTGCCTAGTAAAAAATAAATTTATGAACCAAAATTTCAAGAAATAAAGATATCTTATTACATAAATATATATATTACAGTTAAGTAAATCAAAATTAAGAAAAATACCTTAATGTTCTTCTATCTACAGACCAGCTTCAAACCCTAAAAGGCATCATTGAAAACACTCACGGCCTTGCACTCACATTTCTGGTGTGGATAATATTTCCTCCTTTTCCATTCGAATACGACACAGTTTGGAGATCTGTAATGTAAATGTGAGCTTGAGTCTGTGATCCGAGCAACAAGCCACGAGCCATGAGGTATTGAAGAAGAAGCCACGGCTTTCTTGCGTTTTTTTGGCCCACTACGACTGTGAATTTTAAAATAAATGAATTATCAATAGCAACGATATTTGTGGCGAGTATCAGTTGTCAAGAAGGAATTAAAACTTTTAATATATTTCAACAGAGTTATGGAAAGTAATTAAAAATACTACCTCTCATAGTCTTCGCTATCGATGTTATTATTGAAGATGGCTCTGGCGTCAACGTGTAGGTGACAACGACCACTGCACCTGTGCTGGCTTCCAGACAAAGGATGAATCCTAGAAAATCCAGATCGTGGACCTACGAAGGGATGTGATGCATTGTCCGGACCAGAATTGTGCTCCAACCAGACAAACGATTGTCCGAACCAGAATTGTGATCGACCCACAAGATTGTCCGACCCAGAATATCCTTTAAACTTGCCCGAACCCTAAGAACCAGAATTCTAATCAACCGGACCCGGTCTTGAAGAAGAGCGGGTTCAATCGTTGAAAGAAGCCACAAGGCCTTTAAATTCGGTCGACCCTGTTTTGAAGAAGAGCTTGTTCAATCACACAGCTGGGATGGAGATCAAAGTGGTAACTGGTTTCAACTCAAATTCTAGCGGAGAAGATGACGCAGAGGACGGCCACTGATGGATACAAAAACCCTGGAATCAAAAACCCTGGAAACGTAGGAGGATTGAAATCTCTAAGAAATACATTACTACCTCAAACTTGAAAGGGATAGATGCGGATTGAAAAGTATTGAAAACCTTGGCGCATACGAAAGGCTTGGATACAGAAATGCCAACATAGACGTGACAAAAGCCTCTGCAGGTACCGTGGATTCGAGACCGAGGATAAATCCTAGAAAATCCAAATCCTGGACATAGGACATAAGAAGGAAGGATGCGATGGAAACAGAATCTGTATTCTTCTATGTCCGTTGTGCTCGATCCACAAGATTGTGCAAACCAGAATTGAATTTATTAAAATCGGGGAAGAAAACACTGTTCAATTACGCAATTGAGAATACGATGACAAGGAGGAGCCGTCATGGTCGAATACGAAAAGCATGAAGACATAGCACGATACCCAGAAGATTGTGCAAACCAGAACTGAATTTATTAAAATCTGGGAAGAAAACACTGTTCAATTACTCTATTGGGAATACGATGACGAGGGGCCGTCATGGTCAAATACAAAAAGCTTGAAAACATGGCAGGATACAGCATACAAAAAGCCTGAAAACCTAGCACGATACAAAAGCAATATACAAAAAGCCTTAACGACACAAAACGCATGAAAACATAACAGTATACAAAAAGCCATATATAAAAGCCCTAAAACCTAGAACTATATAAAAAGCCTGGTATCGCGGAAAAAACGGATAGTTTCCTATTAGATATGGTCGTTGAATTTTCTAAAACGATATAAAGAAAGTGTCACCACATACAAAAAGCCCTAAAACCTAGCACTATACGAAAAAGCCTGGTATCGCTGCAAAAAGGGATAGTTTCCTCTTAGATATATTCGTTCAATGTTCTAGAAAGACATAAAAAAAAGTGTCCTTTATTTATGGATTTCATTTTTTTACTTCATGTGTAACAACCTAAAAACATACTTGGCAAATCCATCATATAGGTTTTGCTAAGAGGTTGACCTTCATGGACCACGATGGGACATGGGATCCACTTTTTTACACTCTCCTTTGGGATAGATTTGAAGTAGTTATATACATTAATAAGTTCATTTATATATAGAAAACTTTATTATCAATCATAATAAATATTAAATTTTCTAGAGTTTGCAATATTTTTTATTAAATGTAACTAAAATAAATACAATTATTTGAATGTTGACCAGTGTTTGGTTGCTTAGGTTAGCATCTCGATCTTTATCTCCCACATTGAAGGTTGGCCGACGTAGGGTAGGCCTAGAATTTTAGACAACACCTAATGCGTTCTTGTCAATTCAAATTAAAACCAACTTATTTACCTATCATCACTCTTACCCACCACCAAGGTCTTCACGTTAATTTAAAAAACCTAAATTCAAACCTATGTCATCCTCCTTGCAGTGCATGGAAACCAAGTTTCTCTATACATTTATGTGTACCAAATCCACCTTGACGTTGTGCAGGATGTATCACTATTTTGCTCTTACCAATCGGGTTGTCTTATAATGGCTAAGCCTCTTTGATAAACTAATTTTTTGGTGCGAAGTCATATCTAATGTTAAGAATACTTCCCTAGCAACAAACATGGTATACTTTGAGGCAATTCTATGGGGCATTATAAGTTGTAAAATAAACAATATTCCCCATATTCACAATATTGTTATACAACTATGCGGGGTAGGTCTTTACAGTGGATGAAGGGGATCCCTTGCTTTATTAGGGATCGAGTATATTTTTCTCAATAGAGTTGAAATTTATTTGAAGAAAGAAATGTCTGACTGTCGTCCTCCTTCAATGCACACTCTCATTCTGTAAGAAGCTCATCGTCCTGTGTCCAATTTAGGTTATCAGTGGGAACTGAATTAAAAATTTAAATCTATCAATCTCACCTTCAAAATGTTGTGCCATTTTGTGATTTTTCTTCTTCTAGTGGTCATAACGTTTCAAGGGGAAAGTGGGGTTGCAAATTACAGTGAAGAGGAAGAGCATTCAAGTGAACCATTCGGATATAGTGCTCGATACAGAACAATTGGGAAATATACGCACCATTTGAAACGGTAAATATACTGAATACACTATCTAGAAATATATAAAATAAAGATTGTGAATTACATTTTCTCTCAAGGTCAATAAATCTTGCTTGCTCTTGTAAATAGGTTCTTGTTATGGAGGGAAAGTTGCAAAGAGTTACAAAGTTGCAATGGGTATAATGAACTAATGTGATCATGTACTTGAGAGGTACAATGGAATAGGTATTGCCATGTTGTTTTGATGGACTTGTTTCATTGCTCTACTCCATCCTCGCTCTGTTTCGAACAACTTCACCTAAAATAAACTACCTTATCAGTAAGAAATAAAATATGTATTTTATTTTGGTCCAACCTTCACAAAAAGAAATTCAATATAAATATCTAAACTCTTAGGAAATTTAATATAAATTTCGAAAAGCTTAGGAGAATGTTTGTATAAAATAGATTCCATCCAAATTTGGCAAGAACTACCTTATTAATAAGAAAGAAAATATGTATTTTATTTTGGTCAAACTTTTGGGAAAAGAAATTCAATATAAATGTCTACAATCTTAGGGAGAATGTTTGCATAAAACAGATTCCTTCCAAATTTGGCAAGAATTCATGTCTAAGCTTTGCTTAATCTGTGAGTGACTCTTCCAATTAGCTAATTCTTAATTCAATTACAGATATCACTTTGGATAGACTATGACAG
Organism: Pseudotsuga menziesii; assembly: GCA_001517045.1. NCBI lineage: Eukaryota > Viridiplantae > Streptophyta > Pinopsida > Pinales > Pinaceae > Pseudotsuga > Pseudotsuga menziesii. The sequence continues at coordinate 3,143 of LPNX010772591.1, read as the reverse complement.
GTTGGACCCTCAGGCATCTTAAGGCACACGGAGGTATCCTCATCCATATGCACCCGAGACATCCCCTATTTTGTTTCTTGTGTATTAACCATATTTCATAGAAATTGGTCAAATAAAATGAAACATGTGATTGAATAGATGTAGCGTCGGATCACATTCGGCTCACATTCTAGAAGCTTCTTTATCCTAATTTTTCTTCTTGATGTAATTGAAACTTTTTGGTCACTAAGAACATTAAAATTATATAACAATAAATCTGTAGCATCAGATCATCGATGGGAGATTAACGTAAAGAATAAAAGTGGACCTGCTCATATCAAACGCCTACTATAAGAAACTCAAGGTCGACATGTCAATTGAATTCATATCAACCAAATTTCAATCATAGAAATGGAATATTGTGCATTAACTATGATGTAAATGCAGTGATTTGGAGCACATGATATTGATGAGGTAGCGTACTTCCTTGATAAGGTAGTTCCAATTGGTAAGTGGCAGGCTCATTTAACAGACATATATCCCATATGCCAACAATTCGCATTTTATTATGTTAAACTGATACAACCTATTTTAGATTAATATATTTTACAAAGAAATATAATAATCATTGTAAATCCAAAGAAGATATTATGTTTAATGTTATTTTACTCAATACCCCTGAATTCCACTCACTTTGGTTTTCTTTTCTTTGTCAAATAAATGCGCCAAAACATAGTAGTGTTATTCGATGTATGCAGACCATAATGGCTCCAATTTAGTTCTTAATTTCAACCCCTCTTTAGAGGATAACTCAGCCAACATCTAGGAGCAAGAACTACAATACTTCACAATTCTTCGAAATTGGAAATTGTGTGATCGTGCCATGCACTCTCGATAGAGCGTGGGTAATATTTTGTTTACATGTCTATTTGCATCCCTTCATTGATTGTTTTTTTTTTTTTAATTATACTTAATACATATATAATAAGGTTACTAATACTACGTTGAAATATATTTTATGGAAACAAAGTTATGCAAAGAATTTTTATTTTTATTTTTATTGGAAGGCCACTCACATGTTTTTTACATGTCTATTTTTAAGGTGTGCCCTTCATTAATTTTTTTTTATATAATTATACTTAATACATATATATAATGAAGTCACTAATAATATGTTTAAATATATTTTTATGGGGAATAGTTATGAAAAAACTTTATATTTATATTTTTAGCTGGAAATATGTGAATACATTACATTTTTATAAAATCAATGTCATTTATTTAACTATGTTTATATTACATAATTCATACATTTATATAAAATCAAGTTATGTTTAGATTACATAATCCATAAGAGTATCATGTCAAAACTTTAGTGGACGGTCAAAGTTAGTTAAACATCAAACAAGGTAGTTTTTTTAACAACTCGGGTGGCATTGCCACCTCCTGGTTCTTGTTAAGAAATAAAAGAGAGAGAGACTCATTCTTTTTTCCTTCATGTAAAGAATTTGGAATATATTTAAGTTGTTTTTTAATATAGAAAGGTTTTTTTATTATTATTATCACTTACATTACCTAACAAGATCAACATATCCTCCACAATGACCTTTAAAATGTATCTTTATAACTATTGCATGCTTGAAACTTAAGGATGGATATTTTCCCCCTCTCCTGTAAAAGTAGAAAAAGGTAGATATAACCCAAGAAAAGGTAACCAAATGTTTTTAATTCTATTGATTGCAAGAATAAATGTAGAGGAATTGGAGGCAATTCATTGCATCTTGTGAATTGCCTAATCCAAGTTATGCACATGATCATATGGTGTTATTGGAAAGTACGATGAGTTTTTCTTTGTTCATTTGAGTTCAAACATCAATGATGTTTGTTTTCATAGGAAGGTAGGGAAGCCCATCCGTGAAAGGGTTTCATTTTTTCATTTTTATGGAATTTAATTTATTAAGCTTATAAAAAACATGAGCTCTCTATGGCTATACTTGTGTGTACAGATATATAAAATTGGTAGACTGGTAGGTTCTGGTGTGAAACATTTGCAATTCTTATATTTTCTACAAATTTCACTAGCTATTATATGATGACTATTTTGTTGGGAATGCCATTATCCAACACACCAAATTGATTAGTCACCCCTACAATCATGGTTGGATCATTAATATCATTATATTATTATTTTATTTAGCATCGTATTTTATTATACTAAATGCATTTGGGATTATGCACAACACTTCCAATTCTTATCTTTCATGTGCTTCAAAGCCTATGCTCAACACAAAAAAATTATTACTCATGTGCTCCATAGCTCGTGCTTACCACAAGTTCAAAGCACTCATGTGCTCCATAGCTCGCTCTCAACACAAAATATCCTCTGGCATGTGATTTAGGGTCCACGCCCAACATATCTATAGAACTCATTCACGCAACTAGTCTTATGTATAAAGAGATGAAATCTTTGTGATAAGCCTTTTGTGTCTATTTATCGTATCTATAATTTATTTGAAGGATAAAGAATTTGATATATATATATAGATATATATTTAATGTTGGGACAATCTTTATCATATGTCTATTTCTTAAAATTTAAATTTTCTTATTTATATATAGGGAAGTAATTGTTATTTCTCCATTTCTATGCATATACAAATCACCTATGAACATAGTATAAGCAGGAATGATATAAAATATGTAAAAAGAAAAATTAACATATTGTCTAATCAAAGTTTATAAAACTTCCTTCATATAGAAATTATCAACACAAGATGTCATTCTTGCCATCCAACTCCTAGAGGAGCCAAAATTATTTCCGATAGAACCCTCGAGCATGTTTGTTGAACTACAAGAGAAAATTGTTATCAATGCATCATGTCTTTGCATCAATAGATTATTACCCTATCCATCACTAGCCTCCTCCTTATTCGATGGACATACTATTTTATAGTACTTTTCCTATGACTTGGTCATTTATGAGCCTCCTTCTCTTTAATGCTCCATGAGGTGTCTTGACTTGGTTTTAGGGAAGATGCTTCCTCCATCAGTTGAGTTATAACTCAGTAGCTTTCTCCATTTGTCATATCCCCTTGGGTTAGAAAACACTCTTTTAACGGCTAGTTCAATTCTCATTCTTATCAGTTATTTAGGTATTCAATAAT
>LPNX010772575.1:0-11505 GCA_001517045.1 Pseudotsuga menziesii | reverse complement strand
GCATAATTCAAGTTTCTGCTATCTATGTTGCATTTATCTTCAAGTTCCCATCCATAAATGGGAAACGGAAGCTAGATGCACCCCCCTTAAAAGTTGTTTCTGATAACATAAACATATTATACGGTGTCTAGAGATGTCGAATGAATAAATGATTCATTAACGATTTCCTTAAGACTCTATATATACATTTCCTAGAACACTAGAAATCGGTAAGCTGGAAATGAGATATTCCAAGTAGATAATAGAGATATGCACCAAGACATATTTTCGTTCTTTTTTATACAGGATTTAAATTCTCAATGCCTATTATATGTACATAAGTATGAGTAATACCTCCTTCAAGCATGGTCCATTAGAAACATTGCAAGCACTATAAAGGGCAACATTGGTAGACAGGTAACAACACTTGCCAAAAAAGAAGCAGACTTTGCCTTGATTCCTGCTTGAACTAACAAGGTGTCAACTCTAGATTCTTTAAGTATTTGAGGCATAAAGTTGAGGACTACACCGATACCATAGAGATGTACACAAAGTCTTCACTTAGACATAAATCATACATAACCAATAGCATGTTGTAAGGCCCAAAAAAATCTCTCTAATGTAATAAAAAAAATGAATTTACCTGCTGGAGTAGTTGAAGAGACATCCCCACTGTAAGAGCTCTTCTTACTTTGATGTCAGAGAAATCAGACCATGACATACCCTTTTTTGCCACTTGTGAGGGGTGCATAATTGCAGGCCCATAGATGGTTCTTCCTATCGCAGACACCGAGGGATCTACATTACTCTCTGTCAAGCATAAGGCTGGTTCACCCACCAAAGAAGCAACCTGAACAGATTCTCGTCCTTCTAGATTGGATAACAATCGCATAGAGCTAATAGCTGAAAGAGCATGAGACACAGATTCAGGAAAAATAAAAAATCTCTTCAAGTTACCGCTTATATTGGGTTCATCGGACTTTTTCCATTGCCAAGCCAGCTGCTTGCCACCTCCCAATCCTGTGCCTTGCTCAACTGAACTAGAAAACCAATTGTCCACATTGGGACTGTTCTTACCCGAATATTTCATATCGCTAGACTTCTTGATGTCCCCTCCTATGTACGACACAGCGGTGGAGCTCATCGTCGACTGCTTGTCTTTGTATTGCTCCGGCCATCTAGAAACATATAGCCCATTGCTAAACTGGTGTGCCTAAATCCTACTATTGCTCCCCATTTTCAGCAAGATCCTATCCTCCTCCATCAGTTGGCTTTTGTTGGGGTTTGGTCTTCATGGTGAGATGGCTGGTAAAACCTAGTTTCAAAGGAGATAAGAGGATTTCATGGGTCAAAGTCTCCACTCCACGTTTACTTGCAAAGCACACCCATCCTCCCCACACACTCGAAAGCCTGGTTCTCATTGGCAAGTCGAGTCGCCTCCCTTATTTATCGCCTACACTGAGATCATCACAGATAGTTTCAGGGCTCTGGATTCAATCCATTTCACAGGATTTGCATTGAATGCAATGGAAGAAACCTCCATAACAATGAAACCAAACCATGTTAAAAGCCTAAACATGGAAACTGCTGGACAGTTGCATAAATCAGTGGACAATACATAAAACCTATGAACAATGCGCAGCCCAGGAGAAGACACGCGTAAAAATACCACTGGCCAGAGGGACGACAACATCTATAGTGGTTTAGAACAAAACTTCAAAGAAAAACACCTAACGACGTAACAAAGAAATATTTGGGTATGAGTTAATGATAAAGAATATACAAAAGTGAAAGTGAAGAATGAAAAGAGAACATAAACGAGTGTTTTTACTGAAACGAAGGAACATAACATTACCATAACATGAGATGCAAAGCGAAGACTCTAATTAAATGCATAGGTAGTAAAGAAAATGTGTTGATAGGAATTAATCACAAAATAAATAAAAAGTGGAGATAATTAAAATAAATAGATATAGTTGATTGGATTATAGATTCATCTTATTGGTTGGAAATCCTCAAAATATGATATTTCAAGAATGTTTGTTTCAAGAAAGGCATACATACAAAATGGAAATTAAGAATACATACAAAATGGAAATTAAGAATGAGTACAGAGTGATTTACTTCAAGATTTTTTTTCAATAATTTGGATTTTTTATGATAATGAGTACGCATATTTTTAAATAAAGTGTTGGGGTGATTCGGATTTATGCAGGAACACAACATAATACAAAAATAACCATAAAAACAAAGATGCAGCGGAAATAATGATTCGTTTCATTAATATCAAAGAACTGGAGCTTGTTTACAGACATGATGGAAATAAACTAGCTAGAGTGCTGGTAGCTTATCTCTGAGAAGAGATGTGGCGGCTACATGCCTCTGAACTCTATGTTACAATGAGGCTCGAAGGCCTATATATTATTGAGAAACAATGGAAAACCCTACACATCCAAAAACCCGACCCTAGGAGGTGAAACGCCAGAATGTGGGCCCCATTGGGTAACTTGGTACATCAATTTTCCGGGGTCGTAACTATGGCATACTACCTCTGTTTGACGCACATGATAGATTGTTAGAAATATCTATTCAAGGACTACAACCATAAATAGAAAATATCAAGTCTGGAATAGACTCAAATGTTCCCGACCATTTGATGCAGAAAAAATGTCGTTTAGGGCTTCAAAACGGCTCTAGAAGTTTAGGACCTGAAAACTGCCAAAAATAGTAAATTGTGCTACAATTAAGGAAACTGAAAAACTGAAAGAAACAATGGTGGGGGTCCAAGTGGAATAGGAGGGTGGCCACCAATATCCTCCTGGATCATTCCTCACCCCTTAGGAAGCAATGGTCCCCATTGTGTTGAGTTCCTCCATGAGATGAGGAAACTTTTGCTGAACTTGGTCCCTGGTGAGCCACTTTCCCTGGTGAAGGAGTTGGCCTTCTTTGACAACTCCATATAGTTGGATCTTCTACTGGTGGGTTTTCTTGATTTGTGTGTCCATAATTCGTTTAGTTGTGGCTTATTCCATGTAGTCTGGGTTTAACTCTGTTGGTGTGAGTTGTTCTTCCTTGTCTAATGTGTCTAGTAGAGGTGGAAAGTAGGGCCGAAGGCGGTCCACATTGAACACTGGGTGCAAACCAAGGAATGGTGGAATATTGAGCTTGAAGCCATTGTCCCCGATAGCTTTGGTGATGGTGTATTCCCCATATTGGAGCGAGTGAATCTTTCGGTGTGGTCTAGCGAGACACTCCTTCTACAAATGCAGCCACACTTTGTCGCCCACCTGGAAGTTGTGTTGCACCCGATGTTGATCATGCACAGCTTCTTGTACTTAGCATTGGTTCTGTTCAATATGTCATGAACCTATTAACAAATTTGTTGAGTGCGCTCAATGAAGTTGTCCACCTTGGAAACTTCAGACTAGACATGAGTCGAATCATCTTGAGTAGCTGCAAATGGCATGGCTACGTCAATGGGACATAGTGGCTGGAATCCCAAGCCCACCTGAAATGGGCTGTGGTTGGTTGAGTTGTGGAGGGCCCGGTTAAAGCTATGTTGTACATAGGGGAGGCTCTCATCCCATGTGCATGGATTCTTTGAGTTTTACATGCGCAAAATGTGTATGCTCATCCTATTGATGACCTCTGTCTAGCCATCAGTTTGGGGAAGGAAAGATGTGGACTTGGTGAGCTTGGTGTCTAGCATTGACCATAGGCTAGACCAGAATGTACTAAGGAACCTGCTGTCCCGATCTGAGATGATCGAATATGGGATCCCAAAGTGTACCCACACTCATTCAAGGAATATTTTAGCAGTGGCTTCTGCTATGATATTCTTCATGCAGGTCGCCATTATGGCCATGTTTGAGAATTTGTCGACGACCACGAACACACAGTCATTGTTGTACTTAGTAGAAGGAAGTCCCAACTTATAATCCATGGATATGGATTCCCAAGGTCGACTAGGGGTAGGAAAAGGAGTATAGAGCCCTTTCTTCTTGGTGGACAGTTTGGAAATGGCGCTGGCAGTGTAGGATCAGTGGTCGGTGTGGATGATCGTTTCCTTCCCCAATATGTAATTCTTCCATTGTCGAAAATCCTGTACAATGGAATACATCTCTTTGTCATAAGTGGGATATTTGCGGACTGTGTCTCACTATGATATGCCACTGGATACCCTTGCTAAGTAAGGACTACCCCAATAGCATAGTTAGAATCATATGTCTCAATATCAAATGATTGTTGCAAGTCTGGTAATGTGAGCATTGGGGCACAACAGAGGCGATGTTTCAACTCTACAGACGCCTTCTGTTCAGTTTTCGACCAGAATATTTTTTTTTCTCTCCTCCCTTGGTGACTTGTCTCAAGGGCCAAGTGATATGAGAGAATCCCAACACAAACCTGCGGTAGAAATTAGCAAGACCTAGAAAGATGCGAAGCTTTGTTAGAGTGGTTGGGGCTGGCCAATCCCGAATGACTCTAGATCTTGGTTGGATCCACATGCACCCCACACTCATCAATAATGTATCCCAGATACTGAACCTGGGTCATGTCAAAAGCGCACTTGTCCAAATTGAAACACAACTTGTGGTTCGTCGGATGTGACCCTTCTGCAGCAGCTCTTTAATCTACCTCTTGATTTCAACGTTCTCCAGAACATAGTGCCGATAGATCGGTCCATTGGCAGTGACTCACCTGGGGTCAGATCGATGGGGTGCTTGACTTGACAGTGCAGAGGCACCCCTGTGGGTGAGGTGAATATATCCTGGTACTCCTCCATGACCTTGTTCATTTGTTTTCGTCGTGCGGAGGATCCCTGTCTGGAGGTCATGGCCACATCTTATTCTTGCTCTAAGGGAAAATCATCAAGAAAACAAATTTCTCGGTTTTGGAAATGAGCTTATTGCATTGTAATTAATGCAATTACAAATTTCCCGATTCATCCAACTTTATTATATTTTATAATGTAATTAATTTAATTTTTAATTAAGTATATTTATCAATATAATTTGATAATAATGTAATTTATTTTACAAAGTCCAAAAAAATTTATAAATGACCTATATGAACTCGACTCCTTAACTATGATTACTTTTCCCATTTTGTGTATAAAAAAAAATAGTTGTAGGAGTTGAAAATAAAACTAACTCTTTAGTGATGTAGTAAAGATCCATTCGTAATGTCATAATGAAAGAACTTAAAATATCATATCATAATGAACACATATAATCCATTCATTCAAAGTTATTTAGTTCATACATTATATTCACCTCCATTAGCGAAGGGACCATAATAGATTTGGACAATAATTTTTTCAAGATTGCGAGTACCTCCAGTGTCCCCGAACTCCAGCTAAAATAGCATTTAAAAAGAATGCAAAAGCGCACATGACCAGCATTCACGTCAAAAGCCCATGGGGCCACTGCTCTATCATTATCATACGAATTAGGCACCAAGAAAATAAGTGCCAAATTCCCACTTCACCCAAACCAAGACTTGTAGGGCATGCCCTATCCATCTCCCATAAGCCTTTATGCCCACAGATCCCGCGTGTTATTTGACATCATTATAACATCAATGTCTAAAGGCGAGGTCCGTATGCACCCGTCTCTTTCCTCGATCACTTTGGATCCCTTGCACCCAAATACGATAAACTAGCAATTGGCTCAAAAGGTGCAATAAAACATCATAAAGGAAAAAATGGGAAGAAAAAGTAGATGTGGTAAAGTGGAAAAGAGAGTGGTATTTTTATTGGTATAGGTTGGGATCCAACCTCATGATGATCTTCCAGTCCTAATGTCACACAACATGATGACTCTTTATTTATGCTTGGGACTAAAGAAGCCTTGTTTGTTGTATTATGGACTCTCAATTATGTAAGTGTAGTATTTTTTGAGATGATTTAAACATGCCGGTACTTTGGTAGATGGGCCACCCAATTTTGAGGATTGGTAGTACTTGTGGATGCTCAAGTGGACACTCAAATGCTATACAAACCCAAATGCTTTGCCTTCATAAACTATTTTGCCTCAAAGAGGTTGTGAACTCCAGAATATTAGGTTTCATGGGGCCCTAGAATTGTGGGGAGTTTTTAAGCTGAGTTTCCAAAATTCCAAAGATTCCAAAGAAAAAAGAATAAACAGCAACAAAAAAAAAACATTTATTTTATAAATTTGTTGTATTGTATTTAATAGTTGACATGAGATATCATCATATAGTGACCATAAAACCTAAATGAGCTTAAACTATCATACAATATTCGAGTAGGTCCCATAATGACATCCATAGTGACACAACTATGATTTCTTGAGTCGACATTGACATAATACAAGTAAAGAAATTTTGTGGAAGGAACTTTGACAGCAACAATAGGATACCTTCCTCGATGTGTGTCCTCTTATACAACTAATTTATGAGTTATTTCCATGCACATGTACATGTACTCGTAGTGGCATCTCAAATCAGTGTGTATTATTAGCTTCAAAAAATATTTTTACATTATTTGCATCAACAAAGCCTTCTCACCACTTTATTAAACCATTTTCAACTTCATAAGAGCATTCAAATATGTTTTATCAATTAGACATATCTTGTCAGTTTTCCATTAGCTCTTTCATTAGGATAGGGTAGACTCAAGTGAAATCACCTATCTTGAACATCATGATTCAAGTAGATGATATTTCTAAGAGTGAAACCTAAAGCTAATGTAAAGCTCTCATGTTTTGTTAGGCCTGGTTCTTCAACACGAGGATTTATGGCATAAGCACTTCTATCAAGAACTTGTCAATCCATAAATATACAAGAGCATTGAAAATGTCACTTTGAAAGTAGTGAAGGTCAATCTACTTACATATGGAAGCAATAAACGCTAGAAAGGAAGCTTAATTTAAACAAATAAAATGACGGAAAATGCAACAATTAGATTAAACTCCTCCCTAACTCGCAACTACCCTATCCAGGGACATTACTTAAGGACCTCTTAATAACTACTTATGCCTCACCTCTATTCCTTATCCCCTTAGAAATACCTCGAGGAAATATATACTAGAACCAAAGCCAAGTTAAATCTTCAACTTATACCTATATTAAGTCCCATATATCTTAATAGCTTTATTAGATAGACCTAAAGGAAAGGAAACCAGTCTACCTAGTGGATTTGAACAACAAATGAAACTTATAGCTAGTACTTGGGGAGTCAAACCCCAACCCAATAAACCCTCATACTGGTCCAATATTGCACCATTCTTAAGAATATTGTCTAGAGCTCTTACAAGGTGTCATTTTTTTTTTCTCATAAGTATCCTCAAAACCATATTCTGCTATATTATTTTATGAACTGCACATATGGAAGGAGGGTGAAGCCATACATACCTTCGTAGTGTGATGACATACTAAGTGAACCTAGGAAGCAAAATAAGACGTTATTTAGGAAGCAAACCTCGACGTTGTTTACGAAGCAAAGTTGGACGCTATTTTGGAAGCAAAAAAATAGACACTATTTTGGACGTCTTAAAGGATGCTATCCAGGAAGCAAAAAAAGATGTTTTTGAGACGCTTTAAGTTTTTTCCATGACCCATCCCATTTAGCGTCTAGTTTGACCACTCAATGTAAAAAAAAATTACACTAAAAAGGACGCTAATTTCAGAATTTGTTGTAGTGATGTTCCTCCAAAATTCTCTAGAAATGTTGCACCCCCTTACTTCACAACCATACAAACAATATGAAATATAAATAAAACTCATTTTCATACTTCCTAAACATCAATCCTTCTATAATAAATATGTTTTTACTAAATCCTAAATGTTGTGTCTTACAATATTTTTTTACATAGTAAGAAGTTTACTTCAATATTTTATTCATATTGAATTTTTCAGTTATATACTTTTCATATTGGATTTTTTAGTTTGTATTTTTTTATCAAATCATATCCATATTAGTATTTATAATTAAATTATGTTACTATAATAAAAACTCTATTTAAAATATCATATCTATTTTACCATTAATTAATAAGTTAAAGTTATTTAATTAAATATAATATTATATTCTATTATCTTTAGCAATATTATAGATTTACAAGTATTGCATTTCATTTTGGCTTTTAATTATCTCACCATTTGAGTTAAAGATAAAAAACAAAATTTTCATTTATCTATATTCTGATGATATCTTCTAATTATAAAGGTATACAAAGTAAACTTTTATGACACATGAGCTCATTAAACACTTTGTAGGTGCTTTTTTTGGTTGGCAATAAAAGCACAAAGACATTATCACTATGTAGGTTTTTATTATATTTTTAATAAAATAATTATAAAATATTAATTAAACATAATTTTAAAATATAATATTAACTTTTATATATATATATATATATAATTGAAATATATTGTGTTATATTTATTTTGTTGTTATTTCAATTTTTTATCAATAAATATTGTTATTTTGCATTTCTTCAATTTCTTAATTATCTAAATTTTGTATTGTTTTGTTTTGTTTTTAATGTAAATATAAATTATAAAAACTATTTAGTTAATTTCAAAATATTATATATATATATATGATCATCTTTTATTTATAGTTTAATAATTAATTTATGGTTGATCTACTCATTATAATATTTTATGATTTCACAAATAAATCTATTACAAATCTCAAGCTATATCTTAGTTATCTTCAAATGTCCAATAAATATGAAGCAAATTGATTTTAATTTAATATAAAGGCATAAATCCATCTTAATTCCAGATTTATCATGCCATAGATTTATTTTGACTCGGATTTGTCATACACCGATTAAATATATCTTCAAGTTTTGTTCTATAAAAAAAGACTTGCACTTCCATGAATTTGATCTTGCTTGACACATGATAAAACAATAATTAAGATTAATCTATAAACATATTACTTTAATGGTTCTCCACAATTAATTTATTTAAGCTCTTTCTCCAGTGATATTAATATAGAAAGAGTCTTCATCACTTTAAGCAAATTTCAATAATAGAGACTTGCTTTTGTTGAATTTTAAAAAATCAATAAAATTTTAACAAAGTTTTTCTTGAATTTTAAACAAATTTTTTAATGAAAACAAGTTAAATTTATTTAATTTTTTTTCAAATATTATATTAATATAAAAAGAGTGCTCATTACTTTAAGCAAATTTCAATTATAGAAAAATAGTTTTTAATAAAGTTTTTGTTGAATTTTAAACAAATTTTTTAATTAAAACAAATTAAATTCATTTAAATTTTTTTCAAATATTATATTAATATAGAAAGAGTGCTCATTACTTTAAGTGAATTTCAATTATAGAAAAAAAGTTTATTTAAAAACAGTTTCACAAATAAGTCTTTATTGTAGTATTCTAAAATTCCAAAGAAGTGAGGATTACTCCATGATTAATGGATAAGGTTTTAAGGTTTTTAGTGCAAGGTTATTTCAAAGGTTTAATGTGATAGTTAAAATTTCGATAAGAAATCAAAGATTCTTTTAAATTACATCGTGCATAAGTTGATCAAAATTATGGAGAGCCAATGTTATCTGTTTGCTTTAATTAAAAAACCATAGAGAAAAAGCACCCGTGAAAATTAAGCCTATAATATAGCGTTGTTCAAATTAAATAATTGGAGACTTCTTTTTGAACAGGTTTTTTCTTTATCACAGTCACGACATGGTCCTTATAGTCAAACTTGGGGATTTATGTCCAAGTTGTGTTGTGGACATTGCAATTTAGACTCCGGGGGTGACCACTGTTCAATCCGGCACGCAGATTCGTGAAACTAATGTTGTATACAATTCCCATTACCTGATCATTAATATGCAGCACGCATTTTGCATATTATGTTTTCCAATCCACTCTCACATCATATTCAAGTTGGAAAGTAAAATGCAGAGCCTATTTGTGAGCTTGCAGGCGGCTTCTTATGCCTGCCAGGAGTGTCTGAGTCCCATCGTCAGAAAGACGAATACATATTGAGGATCAAATTCGGGAAATCGCTGGCGAGAAGCACTAAAGCAGTGTATACGAGGCCATTAGAGACAGGGCAGCTGCACTCAAACAACGCGAATTGGATGCACTGGTGAATCTGCTGCTCCATATTGTTGAGCAACGCTAGCTCTCCACGACAAGTGTTGGACCCCACAAACATACTAAGCACAGGGAGTGCAAAACGGTGGGAGAGTGTGGTGGGAGAGTGTGTGGGACAAGAGCTGAGGCCCTATGGCAGTTTGCTTTAAGTAACCTACAATACCTCGATCTCTCAAATAAACCATGAACTCGGTCTCACGCGTGGCGAGTAGTTAGTGGGTAGAGGGACGACAAAAAATGAACCAATAAAAATCAGTTAACTAGAAACAGGACCCCAGAGAAAAATGCCTTACAACGTAAATATAATTGTGATATCATTTTAAAAAAACAAAGACAATGTGGTAGCGGATTTATTGTTTGGAAAATATCAAGAAGATGGATCTCTATTTTTTTCATCCCCACAAATATCCACTTAGTTTATTTATTATTTCTTCTTGTGTGATGTAAACTATCATATTAGGTATATGAAAATTGGCTTGCTCCCTTTAATGATTTTTTAACAAGTACGTAATTAGTCTCGGTAGTCTCATCATACATAACCTTGGCATGAGATGTAAAGCGGATAAAGTATGCGGGGAGTATGAACAGTCCATATGGCAGCAAAGAGAATTAAATGTAAAGTAAATGAAGAAAGCGTCGAGTATGAATGAATGATAAAGAAAATAAAAAGTGAAAGTGAAGAACGAAAAGAGGATATAAATATAGTGTTTTTACTGAAATATATATGTGAGGAGTATGAACAGAACATATATATGTGAGGAGTTTGAACGGAACATGAACATTGTGTGAGATGCAAAGCAGAGATAATTAAATGTATACGGAATAAATAAAATGTGTCGGTAGGACTTAATCGCAAAATATAAAAAACAAAAAGCGGAGAGAACTAAAATAAATGGATATAGCTGATTGATCTCTTATTGTTTGGAAATCCTCAAAGTATGATGCTCCAAGAATGCTTGTTCCAAGAAAGGCGTATGTACATAATGGAAATTAAGAATGAGTATAGAGTGATTTACTTCAAGATTTTTTTCAATGATTTGGATTTTTCAAGATAATGGGTATGAATATTTTTAAATAAAGTGTTGGTGATAGTGAATATGAGTTTAAGGAGCAGTATTAGAGCTAACCAAAACACCCCCAACTTGGTGGAATCTGGTAGAGCAATTCATACTGAAATGGTAGTTTAGACTGATCAAATTGCAATTTATGCGATGTGGTTAGTTTGCAAATCAGTCATTTAGTCTAGGTCAGGAAAATTCGATTGCTAAAATTGTGAATATCAATTTCCAAGAACAATTTTAGCTGGTTTCTATCAAAAATTCGCCAAAAAATCAGGGTGTTTTAGTTGTCTTTTATCCTACTCGTGAGTTTAAGGAGCTTTAAAATCTTGCAAGAACCCCAACTAAATTAGGTGGTTCCTCAAAATATGTCAATT
>LPNX010772572.1:5216-24642 GCA_001517045.1 Pseudotsuga menziesii | reverse complement strand
ATAGAACACCAACTTTATGCTAAGTTTAGTAAATGAGACTTTTACAAACCGTACATACAGTATCTAGGTCACATTATCTCTGAGACAGGGATAGCTGTGAACCCAAAAAATATTAAATCCATAAAGGATTGGCCTACCCCTACTAGTGTCACTGACATTAGGTCATTCTTGGGATTAGCTGAATATTATCGAAAGTTCATTGAGAACTTCTTGAGAATCACTTCCCCCCTAAACAATTTGCAGAAGAAATCAAATAACTTCATATGGACTAACAAGTGCAAATAAATTTTTCAAAAGCTTAAGCAACTTTTGATGACTGCACCGGTGTTGTGGATTGCGGATCACGATGGGGATTTCATTGTTTGCACAGATGCAAGCAAGGAAGCAATTGGAGGAGTCCTCTTGCATAATGATCATGCGATTTGTTACAAATTGAAAATGTTGAAAGAACATGAGAAAAATTACCCTATGCACGATCTTGAGTTAGAAACCATCATCCATGCTTCGAGGATGTGAAGGCACTACCTCATGGGAAGGAAGTTCCTTCTGAAGATAGACAATATGAGTCTGAAGTATTTATTTGATCAACTAAATCTGAATACGAGGTAAGCTAGATGGTTGTATTTCCTCAGCGAGTACCATTTCGAGCTTAAGCACATTAAGGGAAAGGAGAATAATGTTTCTGATGCTTTAAACCGACGAACTCACATCATTTACAAGGTGACTTTGAGTCAAATCGATGCATATTTGCATGAGAATATTAGAGTGGCCAATGGATTTGACTCCTTCTATATAGAGATCCTCAAGAAATTCCAGGAAGACATGCTGTTTCAACAACAAAAAGAATACAAGGTCGACGAATCCAAATTTCCATGGTCCAAGGATCACTTGTATGTTTCAGAGGGAGGGGATCTTCGGTCCAGCATCCTCATAGAATTTCATCGGGCACCCTACTCAGGGCACTCGGGATATCAAAATATGATATATGCTGTCAAGAGACACTTTTTTTGACCTAAGTTAAAGGCCAAAATTGCAATGTTTATTGATAAATGTAAGGAGTTCCATCTAGTCAAGGCTAAGCATCAACATCCCGTGGGATTACTGTAGTCGTTACCCATTCCGAAATGGAAGTGGGAGGTTATTAGTATGGAATTTATCACCGGTTTATCGAAAAGTAAGAAGAAAAATAATTCTATTTTTTTGGTCACCAACAAGTTGTCAAAGGAAGCACACTTTATTCCTCTAAAGTCGACCTACAAGGCCATGAACATTGCTGATATCTTCTTGAAATAAATATTTAGATTACATGGGATAACCATGGTAATTATCTCATATTGAGATGTTAAGTTCACAGGAAACTTTTGGAGATATTTATTCTCCAGATTGGAGACACTCTTGAACTTCAGTAGTGCATATCACCCACAGAAAGACGAGAAGACTAAGAGAGTAAACCAAATTGTCGAGGACATGCTCTGAATGTATGTCATGAACAATCCCACAAAGTGGGATGTTTACCTGCATTTCACAGAATTTGCGTATAACAATTCTTGTTAGGATTCCATCAAGATGATTCCCTTTGAGGTACTCTATAGATATAAGTGTAGAACACCAATTACATGGGATATCCTGGTGTATCGGCTCATGTTAGGGTTTGATTTGTTGATGGACTTGAAACATTTGGTTACCAAGGTCTAGGTGAACCTTAAGGAGGCGCAAGACCTATAAAAGAGTTACGCGGATCGGAAAAGAATGGATAAGGATTTTCAAATAGGCAATCATGTTTACTTGAAAGTAAAAGACAAATGAAGGTCATTGAGCTTAGGTAGGTGCGGTAAGTTAGCACCTAGATTTGTGGACCTTTTGAAATGCTGGCCAAGAAAGGGCCAATGGCTTATGAACTAGCATTTCTCATGCAAGTAAGATTCCACAATGTTTTCCATGCATCTTTGTTAAAGAAATATGTTTATGATACTAAACATGTTATTGATTGGTACCTATTACAGGTGGAACATGATGGGGATTTTTCCCGTGATCCTACTCATATATTGGACAAAAGAGAAGTGTAGCTTTAGAAGCGCACCATGGTCCAATTGACTGTGCAATAGAAGCACTTTGAGGATGACGACGCTACTTGGGAGAACGAGGACACCATGAGAAAGGCTTACACCGCCTTGTTTCATTATATCGTTTTGAGTCCCTAGAAGACCAGAGACGGTTTTGTTATAAGCGGGGAGGGATGTAATATCCCAAATTTTGGACCTAACACTTATAGGCATGTGCCTATTGATTACGATGATTATCTTGATGTTTTTATTTTATATTGGGTCAAATACCCCACTGCATATGAACATGGTGATTTGTTTTATATATTGGGCGTAAGCCAATTATTGATGATATATGTATATGCTTGTTTGTGTTGGGTGTGGACCCTGAAGCACATGATTGACGAGATGTTTTGTGTTGAGCGAGTATCTCTGGAACACTTGAGTTATTGATGAATTATGTTGAGCGAGAAGCTCTAGAGCACATGAGTACTTACCTTTGTGTTGAGTGAGAAGCTCTGGAACACTTTAAGAGATAATTGGATTGGTTGGGCAGAATCCCTGGAGCCTTCCATGTTGATGTTGAGCATAAGGTCTGGAGCATCGGTTCCTTAGTCATTCTATCCCTAGGTGTATCATACAAGTACATCCTAGCATTTTAGTGTTGATAAAAAGCTCTGGACTTGCACTATGTTTGTAACTCCATACTATAGGCATTGAGTATGGTCTCTGGTAAGCGCTAGGGTCTACTGAAAAGAATTTAATAACTTTCGAGTGAAAACGAATCAAGAAAAATATTAATCTCATCCTACTTATTTATAAGTGATTAAATGAAATTTTGATTTTTTGTATTCTCATCAAAGTATGGAAGAGCTACCACGTTATATGAGGGAAATCTAACATGCAAGGATGTTTAGAGTTTCCTAGCCTAGTATCCCTAAGCCATCTATCTACTGGACCTTAATGAAGAAGTGTCATTAAGTCGAGGGATCATGGTACATGATGCCCAAAGAAAAATGTTAACTAGTGCTATAATACTATGTACTTTATACATAGTATGTATAAATAATTAATTATGATTAAATATATAATTAAATAAAATAAATAAGAGAAGCTCCATCAATTATTATTTATTATTAAAGGATTAATAAATAGTATAATGCCTATAAAAGTTTAACTAGGAACTAGTTGAAAGTTCCGAAGTTAACTATTGAAAATTACCCTAGTAATTAAGAAGGGTTAAATCAAGAAATCGAGGATTTCTTGATTTAACTGTCCCTTTGACTGAAAAGTCTATTTGTAAAGACTCAAGCCAATCAAAGGCTTGGGGGTTCTGATTTTTATTTTTGGAGAATTATTATGCTGCTTGTTTTGCTCTCAAGTGTTTTCCTAGAGAACATTCTATTGCAAGCAAAAGAGGAGTGTTTCAGAACTGAATACCAGTTAGGAAACCCTACCTTAGGAGCTCTAAGCTACTTGCATGTTGGAGTCCAGCTCAAGGGGATCCGGATTAAAACTACGAATGGCTCTGGGTCATGGTTGGGTGGAACGTCGTAGTTCCCAAGTGATTTGGTCATCAAACAGAGGTCATATCTGTATTGAACTGTTAATGCTAGTTATTTGAGTGTGCAGGTTCAGCCATTAACAGAGCTTCAAATTCAAGTATGAAACCCTTGACTGCCTATTATATTTTTCTTAGAATAACTATTGTTTATACTAGGTGGATGATTTCAATTCATATACTAACGTTTTTGGTTTGATTCTTTGGTTAATAATCTGCTAGGGTATGAATTCTTAAAATGCTAACCCTAGGTTGTAATTTTTAATATATGTTGTATATTATAGGGTTTGTATCCTTAAGATGGTTTCTATATTATTCCAAGTATATAGTTTATGTTTACTATAACTAGGTTTTGTTATCATTAGTGTAATTATTGATTCCTTGGGTCTTAGTACTCTGCTGACATATTATATTTGTTAGAAAAGGATTGTTTCAATTTTTAATTAAAACTAGTTCAACAGTAAAATAAACCAAAATGCTAAATGTGACTATTTAGTAACACAACTAGAACATAAATTAAATCCGCTAAGAATAGATTATATCTAAAACAAAGCTAATCAAATCATTAAGGACCTTTCAAGGTCTGTATCCATATTACAAATTTATATTAAAATACTCCATATAAATAAAACAACATTATAAATAATTAGAGGAGGCATCGTGACCATCCATGTGGTCCTTTATCAAAACTCGGTTTACATACATAATAATCCACAGTCCTATTTAAATTTCCCTAATAACATAAGATTAACCAACTAGTAATTAAAAAACTCTTTATTATCCAACAGAGGTCATGACATCGATTCCCATGGATGTCCTAGACCCAAGGACAAAGTACAAATCAACAACCATAGTATAAAATTACAAACAGTAATCGAATAATGCAACCATGCTGCTATTATTTAAAATAGTTAAGAGACATAACTATTACATAATGCAGAGAAACCAATTCTTTTAATAACCCATAATCTTTACACATGATAACACCCATTATTAATTCCTGTAGGCCGTTTCTATTTCTAAATCTAAAGTCACACTATGCATTAGCTATGCGAGAAACAATTATTGTTAACCACATAACTTCTAGTAGAAACATCAAAGTGTTGTTGCCAGCCATTACATTCGCTACAACTAGGGTTATAGCCCAATGCTATGTTGCGGCCTCCGCCACAATTATTTCTTTTATATACAGTCCACACCTAGGAACATACATCATGATAGAAGTCCTATTATTTCCCATGGTTTTTGCATAACCCCACTTACATAATAAACCAAACAAAAAAATAAGAAACGTAACCATTCAAGCTGGGACAACGAGCCTTTGCTAAGCCAAGGCCATATATGGCATGGTTTCACCTATTTCATTTCCATTAACACATAACTAGGTTATAATTATAAATGCACACATAGCACCCACGAAGGCATGCGCCTCATCCAAACACAAGTATCTAAACCACTGTCGCAGCATAAGTTTCACAGATAATCACATTATTAAAATAATGAATTAACAGTAAGACTATCACAGCTATGATGTGGAAGGTTGAATCCATTCATAGCTCAACCTCTGAACCACCCACATTGTTCACAAATTAAAGCCCATTAAAATAATCAACACACAGACCTCAAATGAAGGCAAATGCTGTGCTAAAATCGTTGTATTAAACCATTAAAATAGATTTCACATTACACAACACAATAAGCAAAACGACATGAGTCATTTATTAAAAATGCAGAGTATAGACATCATACATAGTATGTTAATTTCACAGTGTCTCAACACAGTCATTTTCGAAACCAAACGAAGTCTATACGGGCATGCCAATGGGCTATGGCACCATTGCAAGAAATGGTGCAACCCATGCTCAAAGTACCAAACCATTGTTTAATTAACAAACCCAAAATTTAAAATCCATAGAAACACCTAATTAAAACCCAAGTCTGTAATACTATGTCCGAAGATTAATTTTAAACCCCACATCGAAACCCACAGCATAAAACCCGAACCAAGCAACAAATCTATGTGCACTCTTCCCAAGAGGGCTGAGTCGTGGCAAGTATAGACTTGCTCACAGGCTTAGCATGGCCACGATTGAAAATTCTTGGAGCCGATAGAGTTGAAGCCACACTGCTCCTCATTACTTTTAGGGACCTGCAAACACAAGTGAAACTGGGGATGAGAAGTATGGCCATGTTAAATTTCATTAAATGAAAACAATGTGTAGGCATATGAACCAGACAAATCATACCTCACGGTCTGGAGGTCGCCTCCATTTTCTTCTCACTACATAAAGCCAAAGTGCATAAACCCCAAATAAGAAACATAATGCACAACCATCGTGTGCCCAAGCCCTAAGCTTGGGGCTGTCATGCTCTCCCAAGAGCATTGAATCCACCAGCTAGAAACCACTAACGCCATACCAAAACCACTCTCCATAGTTTAGGTTTCATTTCATTACTATGTATGTCCACTTCCCACATTAAGGATTAAAACCTGCTATCATATGGTTTCCACCATACGTTATAGTTTCGCAACCCTTTCTCATATCACCTTACAATGTTACAATGTATACACTATAAGCAGGGTTAATATTTTACAATGACAAGGTTTAAGTGTATAGTCCATATATGGTCTGCACTAGCCTTAAGTCAACCCAACACTTATGTATTAAAATAATCTATGTACCATAGGCTTAAAACCTATTATCATGTGAACCTTAGTATTTAAGAAATAAACCCAACACAATACAATTAAGCCCTAAGCTTTTGGTTAGCAAACATGGCATATGTAATATGCCATGTTAAATTACTTTAACCATTATAAATCAATGGCTTGGTTTTGATGGACACATAATTAACCTATAGTAAGAGGAACATAAGAAATATTAATAAGACTTAATAAAATACATAGAGAATGGAGATAATACTAATAGGTAAAATGATAAATATACAGTTTCGTAAAGTAGAATAAGTAATATACAGGAAATTTAGTAGTAGGAGTTAAATTGACGAGAATGGTATTTTACCCGGTATAATTCTGAGTCAACAAGGAACCAAGACAAGAAACAGTATGATATTTAAGGTCACAGCTTTCCGTACACTTTAAACAAATTTTTGTCGCAAGCAAGAACTGCAGGTAAATAGAACAAGTGCGTTAGTTCATAGAACTAAGTAAGCTTGCTAACAAGTAAACACCTTTAACTCTCAAAATATCATGGGAGAACGAGTCCCACCACTCCGCCCACTTTGTTTCAACAAAAAAGTTAAGTTAGGGCTTGATAATTAACAAGTCCGACAATGCAGAAAGGACGAAGCATATAAATCTAGTGACGACACATAAGCGACAAAAGTTTAAACATAATACTAAGTAGTAAACAACAGTACGATGGCCGAAATACATTATAAGTCCATCCCAGAAGTGGAGTGATGAAGGATCCCAAATGGAAGACCAGCCACCCAATCAGCATAGTACAATGATACAACTCTCCACATACTACAAGTACATATAGCCTTCCCGGATACATAAGAGTACAATGGCCATGAATAGTCATGATACAAGATATCACATAAGTGGTCATCGCCACGTACAATAAACATAGATCAGAATCTCCATGATAAAGATATACAAAGGACTATGATCTCCATAATGACTGAAGATATATAATATATCAAGATCTCCATACTAGCTGGAAATGTCTGACATATACTGGAATCAAGTCATGAGAACTGAAATCTCATGAACACTAGCATGATCAAGGAGGTGAGCATATAAGAGATGCCACCAATCTGTAAGGTCTTCTACACAAACTACTACAAGTACATGTCCTACTATGTGAATAGAGGTGTCGAGGTCAAACATAGTAGTCCATCGTTTGAATACCGGTCATTGATGTATATCGTTAAGAGACGCGAGATCACCCACCGATAATGAAAATGGGAATCAAGGTACTAGAGTGCAAATTAACAAGTGTGAATACATGTGTTGAGGTCAAACACTTGAGAGGATCCATCAATAAGGGGACATTGATGTACTCCCAAAGACTGTCGATGGCAAGAGAACCTGCCACTAATGGCTGCAAGTCTCAAGGCACTCAAAATGATTCTATATTCTAATCCCAGAATAAATGATCTGAAGTCGATGGGATGAAATCTACTGGAAGGAGGGAATTAAGGCATCCCCCATCATCGAACACGAGGTACTCAGCAAAGCTGTATAATGTGGAAGGACTCTATCATAAGGTGCACGAACCAATATCTGTACTGGGAATGGCTAACATACAAATTCAAGATAACTGAGGAATGGACGACTTAGGATTCAACTTCCTTCGAACAAGAGTATAACAGAAAATGGTGGCTAAATAAAGGCAGCATAGACTCGATATACAAACTGGGACATCTCTGGGACATAGGAGGCATCGACAGAGGCTCCATGGGGACTGGAAGCTTAACCAGTCGGTGGACATAAACTCAGATAAATGAGTACAGCTCCTAAAGTCAAACTATAAACCCAACCAATGGATGTGATATACAGTTCTCTGTTTGAAGGCGACATGACTCGACAGCTACCAAAGATAACATCTTTCCTTGTCCATATTTTTGGCTTTTTTATTTTTTTGGACTTTTTCAAATATTTAAAAAGCTTAAAAAGAACAAAATTGCTTTATAGTTACAGACTAGGAGGAGACGAGTGTCATAGGGGCGAACAAACTAGTTCCAAGTAGTGGAACATACCTATGATCAATGCAAGGATATATGTGTAGGATATCGACACTCGGGGGACGATCCCCTCCCAGTAAAAAGGGAATCAAGCTGCAAAGGATATAAAATGGCTCTGCATGGCTAAACATGAGACAAGCTCGGGCCATATGGCTGAAGTGCAATGTCAGGGAAGACGGCATAAAGCTCAATGAGGAAATCAAAGCTCATGATAATGCAATTACAACTTGACATAAGGGAGTCCTGAGAGAAATATGCCATCAAAAGATCAAGAGGAGTATGAGGCTCTTGTGAAATGTCATGGCAGTACTATACAACGGACTCCCATAGCCTAATCGACAGAATGTCAACATGGGCACCAAATGCAAATAAGGTGGTAACTAGGGTACCCATGTAAGGTCAAGCTCTACCACTCATACCATGCCACTTCTAAAACAACAAGAAGGTTCTATGACATAGTAGAGTGGGTTTGTACCTAATGATATGATGAAACGGTCATAAGGTCATGAAAAATGAAAATGGTGATGAAACCTAACCTATATGCTAGTTTATACATGATACCTAAGATCGGCATGAACGGGTCAATTCAATGGCTGAAACGACACTGAAAAAGGTTCTCTACATCATGAATTAGGTCAAAAACAGTCCAAAATGATTAGAAATTGTCGAAACTATCGGAAAGGGGGTAAAAAATTTCAAAAATTTCAAAATTTTACCTAATTGAGCTCAGATTTTCACCAGCAAATTACAGGAGATCCAGCCAGCGGAATCCACTACCATTTCTTCTAGGTACTTACCCATGCTCTTCTCTTCCATTTTGATGCAATTTTTATCAAATTCAATGGTCATTTGAGCTTTCTAGGCCAAACTAAAAAGTGCCCTACGGCCCACATGGAAATTGATGGTTTTTCCATGTATAGGGCTGGATATACGCAGAAAATGCCCCCACAATCATGTACATACGCGGTTGTTTGGAAAACAGTCACGTATGAGGCCGCGCATAAGGTTTTTCAAGTAATCTAATGGGAAAACTTGCAATTTTTTTGTGCAGGATGGTCATAGAGTGGAGAGAGCATGAACATGGTGAGGTAGAGGACGTAGTAAGGGCCAATATCAACAAGCTCTATGTGCATGTGGACTTTATATGTATTGGTGTTTTGATGGTTTGAGGGCCAAACCAAGACTATTGCAGATGCTGGTGGATTACTAGAATCCAAACTTTGAGTCCTTCCAGATAGATGAGATGTCCCTAACTATATAGGTGGAGTACATATACTTTATTACTGGGATTTCTTGACGGGGGGAAGTAGTGAACCTTCGTTCTCACGGTGGGCCAAGAGGTGGCCTGACTATTAATGAATACATTGCGGTGTATTTCTATCCAGACATAGAAAAGTTGGCGAGTGTGGTCCCTATCAATGCTATACAAGTGCTGGGCTAAAGGCCATACTATTGACATTGGATGGGATAGCAGTCTTGGAATCACTCCACCAGGCGTTGCGGCCTCTGATTTTCTATGCAGTGGAGTGCATGAGACCCACGATTTATGTCTAGAGCACTACACTACTGAGAAACATGAAACATTAGCTTAGTGGGTGTAAGGCAGGCAGAGTGTGAAACTTCTGGTTCAGCAGTATATTGAGCATGTTTTTCTTCAAGTGTGCTCCAGGATTGAGCCCCAGAGTTGAGGTTCCTCTTCACGGGGTTTGAGATCCAGCCCAACGGCATTGGAAAGATGCGATGCGCAGACTGGAGGGAGGTAGGGTGGCCAACCCCTATCCAGCTGATTTTTTTCTGTGGTGGCGATGACAGATAATTGCCATCGATGACTACCCCTATGCGGGGATTGATTTTCGAGGGGACCCAGACATGCCACTACCACCAGGATCGGCATATGGTGATATAGGTAATGAATCTCGACCCTCTCTTTTTTAAATTTTTTGAGTTATTTAATTTTTTTGTGTTTTGTGATTATATGGAATCAAAAGACATATTTTTGCACGACAATACATAGTGACATCTACCGTTTGTATGCAGATGTGGGACCACGGTGGCTGGAAGGCTTCCCTTTTCATAGACTGAGGGGAAAAGGAGATGATATCATGGGTGTGGATGTGGAAAATACACTCCAAAGCATTCATACCAGTTTTGTGAGGTTGACACACAGGGTTCCCATGGCGCAAGTCGAGGACTTGCCTAAGGCTATGCAGCACCAGGTGGTGGGTGTACCACAAGCATGGGTGCGATTATTCCGATGGCTAGCTAGAGCCATAGTGACCTTTCATGATCACAACCCCCCTCCTCCACCATAGGATTAGATACCTGGGAGTCTATACATTTTGTACTACCGTGTATTATATGTTGGTGGCTTGAGATCCCTAATTTTGTATTATGACACTATGTATTACCACATTTTGGATGTTATATAATTTTTTTTATGGTGATCGGTTTATTTATTTACATGTGTAAAAAAATTTGTTTGTGATGAATTTAGTGTGTATGAAACAAATGCCAATCTGAGACACTACTAACTCTGAATCAAGACGTACCTCAAGAGAGAGAATGCCATGTGAAATGGAATCCTGTAGAAGCTCAATAATGGCACTATATTCAGCAACATTGTTTGAAGATGGCCACAGACATACACCTCCTAAAGATAGTACCTAATCCATAGGATTATAAATCACCCCAGCAGCAGAGGCTGAGTGTTGAGTGTAGGTGGAACATTCCATTGACATCTGCAAAAAGAAACGAAAAATAATCACAAACCCGATCACTATAAGAAAAAAACTGAACTATGCAAAACTGTACAATAATATACAATAACCAGCCTTGGCTCAAAATCATGCATAGTACTTCTTGAGATAGATCCCATTTCTAGGCTCCTCTAAGGCCATTCCCCCATAATCCACTAACTCATAGGCACCCTTTTCTAACACACGTTTGACCACCTTATGACCACTCCACATGGGATTAAACTTTCATACCCCCAAGGGTTCCTTCGATTGATCCCACAAAAGGACCAAGTCTCCCTCACTAAACCTCCTTGGATAGACAGACTTATCATGTTGGACCTTTACGTGACGTTTATTTACCTCTAGAGCCACCAAGGCATCTCGACGCCACTCATCAAGTTGCTCAAGGTGGACCAAACACTCCTCCAATGGTGAAGTGTCTGGTAAGAGTTCTACGGCTAGCTTCAAAGAAGGAATCTCGTATTCAACCAGCAATATCGACTCCACTCGATGTACAAGTTGATATGGAGAAAAACCCATGGAAGTCTTAACAACGGTTCTATATTCCCACAAAGGAGGATATAACATGATGTGCCAATTATTCTTGCTCTGTGCAATGGTTTGTTGGAGAATGAATTTGAGTGATTTATTCACTGCTTCTACCTGTCCATTCAATTTAGGGTAGTAAGAGGAGGAATGCTCTTGCTTGTACCCTAACTTTGATGCAAAATATTCCATCATACAATTCTGAAAGTGCGAGCCATGTTCAGTGACAAGCTCTTTCAGAATTTTGAACTAAGTAATAATCTGGTTGAACATAAAGTGCATGGATGTCTCACCATTGGATTTAACTATAGGCATAGCCTCATCCCATTTCGTGAAGTAATCAACAACCACTATGATATGATGATGCCCCCCAGCCTAAGCTGGGTTGAAATCCATAAAATAAGCCCCCACTTAGTGAAGGAACCGGTGGTGATAATGGGATGTAACAGGGCAGGTTTTGAGCACATATTATATGCAAACACCTGGTAAGGGTGGCACCTCTTGACCGCATCTAAACAATCCTTAAATATCAACGGCCAGAAATAACCCGCTCTTAAGATATTTTGGGCTCTAGAAAGCCCAAATAAATGTCCACGACATGCCCCTCCATGGTAATCATTTAGCACTATCTCAGCCTCCTCATGAGTTAAACAACGTCGTAAAATGGAATCTACCCCACGACGGTACAAAGTGTTATCCACTATAACATAATTCTTAGAGACGTGACATAATCGTCATCGTTCATCCCATGAGAGGTGAGTAGGGACCTTCAATGTTTGTAAATATATAATGATATCCCCATACCATGGGTCTAAAGTTGAGATTAAGAAGATGTGTTCATTGACAAACGTATCTTCACAAACCAACTCCTTGGCCACGCTTGGGAAATCCGATATAATATCTGCAAAAATTAAAGACTTATTCAATTTTGCCAAAACAAATTCGAGATTGAATTCTTGCAAGATGACAATCCATTAATTATATTTTCTCCTAATCATCCTTCAAGCGAGGATGAATTGAAACAGATTGACATGGGATACAACAAAGGTCTGGCAAAGGATAATATAATGTCTCAACTGTTGGACAGCATGTACAGTAGCTAAAGCAAGCTTCTTGACATGAGAATAATGAATCTATGCATCAATAAGGTTCCAGCTCAGATAGTATATGACATGCTCTTGGAGCTCCTCATCCTCTTGAACCAAGACCATACCAATCGTCTCCATCGACGCAGCCACATAAAGTATAAAATCACGGCTATAGTCTGGGGGACTAATCACCGAGGCCGATGCTAGGGTTCTCTTGAGTGCATCAAAGGACTTCTGGGCTCGCTCATCCCAACAAAAGGTGGTGTCCTTCTTCAATAGATGCATGAAGCCTCTAGTCAAATTGGAAAAATTGACCACAAATCTCTGTAAGAAGTTTTCCATGCCTTGCAAACATTGAAGATGACGAATATTCTTCGGGGGAGACAACTAAAGTATTGCCTCAACCTTCAAAGGGTCTACTCTTATGCCCTCTTTAGAAACGATGAATCCTAACAAGCGACCTGACTTCACACAAAAGATGCACTTATGAGGATTTAACCTAATGAAATAATGATGGCATCTTTCAAACACCAATCTCAAGTGATAGGAATGACGCATTCTGATACAAGAATGAGCAGCAAGGTCATCCAAAAAAACTTCGATAATTGACTTGAGATCATGGAAAATCAAGGTCATCACCCGCAGAAAAGTAGCTCTGGCGTTCTTAAGGACAAAACTCATTTTTCGATATGTAAACGTTTCCCAAAGACAAATAAATGTAGTCTTATGTTGGTCCTCAGGTTTAATTTGTATCTGATTATATCTGGAAAATCCATCCATAAAGCAAAAAAACTCGTTACCCGCACACTCATCCAAAATATGATCAATAAATGGTGTGGGGAAATTGTCCTTAGGACAGGCATGATTCAAATTGCGGAAATCAGTACATATGCGGATCACTCCCTACTTCTTATCCACTGAATCAGGGTTTGAAACCCACTCTGTCAAGGGAGCGAGATAGATAAAACCTGCTTTCAACAGTTTCTCTATCTTTTCCTTAATCGTGGGTGCTTTTATAGGATTCACTGCACGTAAGCGTTGTCAAATAGGCTTAGCGTTGGGATAAGTCTTAATCTCGTGTTCGATAATACAAGGGTTGATACCTGGCATTTCATCATAAGAACAAGCAAAGATATCATGGAATTATTTAAATAGCTTGGTGTATTCTTGAATCTCAGCACCGGAACATTCTGCCCCAATATAGACATTCTCTATCCTGCCAGGATCACGAGAGATATTGATAGGAATCATTGAAAATATGTTTTCCATGTTTCCATCAGCCATCTGACCGAGAGAGCTCAATGGAACCATAGGACTACCAACTCTCTCACTAAGAACCACCCTAAAATCCTCACACTCCAAGCGGTCAAGCTCGAGAAGAAAATAAGATCTATGATGGAGTTCCTCCCAAGGTGTCTCAACTCTTGACATAGCCTCAATAATCGCTTCATCTGAAGGGAAAATAGAATCAAGGAAGTCATGCATGTGAGAAGACTTCACTGCCCATACCGGTAGCACATAAGGGTCCTCCTCCTCCATCCGCAAAGAGGAAGGAATGGGATCTACAACAGACTAAATATTAGCTTGATAATCTATCATAGTTGTAGGGAACGACACGTTCATCGTGATGGGACCACTCGGAGTACTCGTTGTAGGAAGAATCCAAGGATCTTCCATATGACTCGTGCGAAAAGACACCGATCTCATAGATGTGAAAGCCTCACCGAAACTAGACCCTACCATAAGGATCAGTGTAGGACAACTAAAGCTTCCCATGAGGGATGGATACATGCCTACACCCACAATCCTAGTTGCCATTTGAGAGTGTTCAATGATCGAGATCGACGCTCCCAAAGATGCGGTAATAGATGGATTCTTGAATGTCGTTTGATCAATCATGACTATCTTCCCATTGAATGGAAAGCATTCAACGCGAAATAGGGAAGAAGCAATGACTTGCATACTGTACATCCAATTCGTACCCAGCAAGATATTGTAGTCAAGGGGCGCATCAACCACCTCCACCTCTATCGCAATGGTCTTCCCTCCCAAACAGACCTTAAGGGAAGGAAGGATGCCATATGGACTAAACAATATCCCATTGAACGCATTTAACATGGTCGCTGATTTAGACACCTCAGGGGAACATAAACCATTCCAACATGATAAAGACATCACAAAATCGACAGCACCTTTGTAAATCAAAGTGCGCTTAACTGTCATATTAAGACATTCTATGTGAATCAAAAGAGACACATAGTAAGGAAAGTGAGGCTGAAGTCCTGTGGTTTCAAATTTAATAATAGGAAGAATCATCATCATTCACACCAAGGGCAAAAAGAAAATCCTTCCTTTGCGAAGGACAACTCTGAAGCACTTCCAATGCAGACATCGCATAAGGAGATAAGGAGTGTGGCCCAAATCCTTGACAACTGAATAGTTTTGGGCGGCTTGGGCATTAGGATTGTCCCCCAAACACTTAAGGAATCCCTTAGGATTTCAAAGTGTGGATTTAGGTTTATCCACAGGTTTATCAATACGCTAAGGAGACCTAGGTGGATCAGGTTTCTTACCTGGGTTGGGTTGTGACGAACCATAGTCCTTCGCATGGGTCACAACTTTCGCAGCATGAACCATGTTAATTCAACCATGACCACTACCCTCCGGTGGATCTTGATGACCACCAGATTGGTCATGGGTCCTCGAGTTCATATTTTGATTATGAGGTAAATGGTTAGTCAGCACAGGTGGGCCCTGTGCCACGAATCTCGAGGCCTCATTGATACGAGGGCACAAGTAAGTGAGGTGATCATCCTTACACAACTTGCAAGGGAACTTAACCTTACATTTAGCTTGCTTTTCCCCCCAGCATTACAGGCATTCTTTCCATTACTATTAGCATTCTCATTCTTATTCCCACCCTTACGATTATTCTTACCCTTATTTCTATTCCATCCGGGTTGCTGGTTACCCTTCTGGTCCGACGATTGCACTGAAAGTACACTCACCATTTGGGCAGGTTGAGACAAAGCCGTGGCTTGTCTCTAGAAGATTGGTTGATTGACAATTGACTAACTTGTTCTGCAACCGAATCCATAGGTTTAGTACTTGCACAACCAACAATGCCATTGGCATGTGGTCCAGGTTTAACTCTGGGGTCGAAACTAGAACGCGGAGCATAGGGAATGATCTCATATAGCAAATTGGACTGAGCATAAATCAAGTCCAGTTCCTGTGCCCTGAAAATCACTTGTTCCTCATTCTGGACCTCAGATGTAGAGACATCCTTCACTATATATGGTAATAACGACTTAAGGAACCATTCGAGGAGGAATTCTGGAAGTATAAAGGCTTTGATTAACCTCTTCCATCTACTCCACTCTTGAATATGATCTGAGATATGTGTGGCTTTATCCTGCCAAAATTTAGACAAGAGTTTAGTACCAATGTCATAACACACTGGTAGCTGGAAGTGGTTAATAAAAGTCATCGCTAGGTCATCAAACAAAGCGAATGCTCCCCTAGGTAGCTCTATATACCATTTTTTGGTAGGCCCTGTAAGGGTGCACTGAAATATCCTTAAATGGATGGACTCCTGGTGTAAGGAATTCAAATATCACCATAGGTGAAAGGTAGTAACATGTTCGCTTGGATCCTGTCCAGGTTTTCCCTCAAACTTAGGTCTGTCCGAGGGAAGCTTAGTAGGGACAGCCAGCCAAGACGAGTCATGAGCTATAGGATCGTTCGTCGATATCGACAAGTCAGGAAGATTCAGTGTCACGAGGAAAGAGATCCTAGGATGATGAGGTTGATGGACCACTCCCTGATAATTCTGATTCATATAGGTATGATTACCACCATGGCCTTGGCCATAGTGCCCTCCTCCTTTTTAACCCATATAGGGTGGCATGGAAGCACCATAGTGTGGTGGACCTTGACTATTAGGATCTACGAAGCCATAATTAGGAGAGTAAGTAGGTTGTTGATACCCACCCCCATAAGGTGAAGAACCCTGTCCATACTGCATCCCATAATAGGGTCCATAAATCATCGTATGAGATGTCTCATGAGACACTCCATAAGTAGGAACATACACTCCGAAATTAGGAATGTTACCTCTAGAAGTAGGAGCATGAACTCCCAAAACAACGGGTGGTACATAATGTTGAGACACAACCGGTCTAGTAACTGCAGTACAGACATAACTCGTAGAAACGTTTCGGCCCAAAGGACCATGTGAATCAGGTGGAGGGTGAACATTCGAAGAACTAGGGATAGAGGATAGAGGGATTTATGTGATTAAGTACGTACTATTCCCTATAGTCACTCATCTCAGATCTGGTATCCTAATAGGATCACTAACCCTAGACCTAGGGGGAATATGTGATGTAACTTCCACCACCAGGATGGCAGGTGCAATGTGACTAGTGCTCCCAAACCTCTTTGCATGGTAAGGAATGAGATTTCCCCCAGGCATAGTGTTAGGATTGAACTCATATTCGACATGAAATGCCAAACCATGTGTAGGAAAACAAGACATACCATAACTACCATAACTAGTGCTCGTGGGTTCAAAATGAGTCTCGTCATCCTACGTCATTCCATATCGGTTATGTGTCAATGGGGAATTGACCCTAGAGTGAGTAGGTCTATCATGAAAGGTTCCTATCTCAGAAATCATAGGAACAAACTCAATCGAGTCGGGTGAAGTATCATAGGTAGGAGTAAACTCCCCATCTTCCACCTAAATGGGAGAAGGCAGTTTAGAAATACCTTCTATTTGGTCTCCCATGGTGTGTGAATCAATGTGCGAAGTAGTCTGCTTGGACTGTCTATTTCTCTCTCCCATAGGAGGAGGATATGTATAAGGTGGAAGTCCTACTAAATGACGAGAACGGAGAGGATCCGCACCCGAATCCACAATGACTCAAAAAATATAAAATACTCTCTATCTACGCAAAACCTAGGAAAGCTATCGTGCACAGAGAAATCACCAATAAAATCTAAAGCCAAATGTAAGCAATCAAGGGTAGGATAAGTTATCTCTTGAATGAAGCAGGTATGTCTCACCTAGGAGAGGCTTGAGACTCCCATACACAACAAGCGGAGGTATGTAACCAATTATTGTGGCCCTCGGCTTCAATGTGTAAAGCGACTATGTTGTCCGACCCCAACCTGGCCGGGACACCCGCAGAATAACCCATGCAAAGTACCCCCTTGATATCCTAGGTAAGGCCACTAAGGTCACCTCAATATAATCAATGCTCAGGTAGACAGTCACAGGTGGGATTGATCGTATGGGTAGGGTGGCAAAGCCCAAAACTATCGAAAGATCCCCCAGACACGAATACAATCCTAGAAATATCTCTGGTGCTACTCAGTTATGAATAGGGGTCATCCCAATCAATAACCGCTCACACTTCCTCATGCTTAACTCCCTTTTGAGAAGAAGATCCCGAGAAATACTGGTTATACCAAGGATTTCACACACTCACCTAGACAGACACATACATGTTGTTGTTTAGTGGTCTTGCAGAATTTACTTACAATGAACTATTCCAAGACCCTAAAACCTAATCTTGTTGGTGCACCCTAGAAAATAAAGTAGTGTAATTCATTTTAATTAAGCGTTGATTTTAATTGGCTTTATTACTGAAAAGAGGGATATGGCTGTGCAACTAATGGTGTTATGACACAACATGAAGTAAGATGCACACATAACAATCAATGCAAATGCATTATGTCCATGAAAACAGGGTATGATACTATGTGAAATGCACAATTTTTCTTCAAATGATGAATGCAATTTTCCTATATGAAATCCTGACTAATACTCCAAAACAAATCTAGTGCAAGTACTACGCAAAATGCAAAATGCAATGCATGATGATAAGAAAATATTTTTGGATTTTTTTAAATAAAATGAGATACAAAAAGCAAAAGAATGATTCTACGACCCCTAGACTCTGCAAGAACACTCAAGCAACACTCAAGCAAAGCACTAAGGTAAAATAATTCTAATGCACTAATCCTAAAAAAAAAAAAAAAATAGCCTAAAAAAACATCTCTAGTCAGAAACAGAGGTGTATACAGACTCTGGCAGTATCAAAGGAGACTCAGCAATCATCACAACTCACCCAATAACCATTTAACTTCCACTAAAAGGAAAAACTAAGGGTATACACAACTGTTCGCAGTAAACCCGCTTGTATACATGGAAATCGTAGAGAAACCCATGTGTATATGCGACAGTGAGTTAAAAACTTGCGTACATGAAGTAAGGCACATAAAAATCAAGAAAAATAGACAATCTGAGACAAACTTCACACCAATCGGACACTACCAGGAAAACATGCCCCCAGACCTGACACAGAAACAAGAGAGAGAGAGCAATTCAAAGTCATTGAATTCCGATAGAAAACCCCCAAAGGACAACTACTAGAAACTCCCCAGTGGAATCGCCAATTCTATTACGGAGAGAAATTCCTATGGATTGGGGTACCACAATAGACATCTTGACTCTAGAAATCAATTCTTTCCAATATGCAATAGAAATTAAATATCTAACACTAAAGGATCAGACCTCGTACCTTATTCTGGACGGTTGAAGTAGATCCCCGTTGAGCTTTCCAACTTCAACTTGAATTGATAGATTAGTTCCTCAACAACAAGTAAACAATACAAGAATACTATATATATTGGTGTTATATTTATTCTAGAATATATAATCAAAATCGTATA
>LPNX010772523.1:0-27818 GCA_001517045.1 Pseudotsuga menziesii | reverse complement strand
CAAGTACTCTCGGGTATATCTGGAGTCCCTCTTTAGCCTAATTTAATCAATTCATACTTCATTTTTAACTTAAAACATACCAAGATGCAATCGCAAAACGTTTATTCCAAACACATGCAAGCACACTGATCTCTTTTGACTCCATTATTAAGGCACTGGTATTTTTTGCTTCATATTTATATTGTGTATCAACCTTGTGCTTTCGTGTGTATCTTCGTATCTTGTCATCTTGATTGTTTATAGTTAAAGTATTCAAACTCCTAAATAACTGATTCAGTACAACATCATTACACTAAGAAATCATCCTTAGTAACTTAATAGGGTCTACCCCCCTTGGCTTCGTTAGGAGTTGAGCCTAAACGGAGGAGTCAAGAACAAGGTGACAGCCTTGACTCGAGACTTGCCCGCAAGGACACACCGAGTGGCTTGAAGATTTCCGCCACATGATCCAGGTGTGTGAAAAGGCGGCAACAGTGCCCACAAAATCATTATTCACAGAGATGTTGCATTTGATGAAATGTCACTCATGAAGTTAGATTTGGAAGATGGTGAAATGAAACAGACAGAAGAACCATAGAGTCAAAAAATTCAGATGCAGACTCAGTCATCTATAAGAGAGGAGGATCGCGACTTTGTTCATGAAGATGCTCTCAAAGAAGAAAATATAGAGATAGAAAACTTCCAAGAAATTGAGGAATTGTCACAGCCATATTTGTGAAAGTCTACATGAGTCAGAAATTTTCCTAAAAGGTATGATGATTTTTGTTAAATATGTTGCTTTGATTACTAATGATGGAGAACCTAGTTGTTATTAGAAAGCAATGAAGGTATCTGGAAGTGCTAAGTGGAAATTAGAAATGAAGTAAAAAATGGATGCCTTGGAAAGAATAAAACATGGGACCTGGTGGAACTTCCAAAGGACAAAAAATTTATTGGTTGCAAGTGGGTAAACAAGTTAAAGAAAGGTGTTGATGACAAGGTTGCAAAACACAAAGAAAGACTTGTAGAAAAATAGTACTCTCAGAAGGAAGGTATTGATTTCCATGAAATTTTTTCACTAGTCGTTAAGCTTGTTTATGTTCAGGAAGTGTTAGCACTAATTACTTTACTTGATCTTGAGTTAAAGAAGTTAGATGTTAAAACTGCACTTCTACATTGAGATTTGGATGACGACATTTATATGGAACATCCAAAAGGGTTTTCTCAAAATCAGAAAGGAATATTGGTATGCAAGATTATAAAATGTATTGTATGGTCTGAAGCATTCTCCCAGGAAGTGGTACAAGAAGGTAGATTCCTTCATGGTGAGCCAAAATTTTACCATAAGTGAATATAATCATTGTGTTTACTTTAAAAGGTTGGAAAATGTCATGTTCATCATCTTGGTGTTATATGTTGATGATATGCTCATTACAGGCAAGAGCATGGTTGAGATTAACATGTTGAAAGCTTAGTTGGCTGGGACATTCGATATGAAGGATCTAAGAGCAGCAAAACTAATCTTGGGCATGGAGATACATGGAGACAAAAAAATGGTAAGATGTGGTTATCACAAGAGAAGTATGCAAAGAAAAAAATTCAAAGATTCGGTATGGATAAAGTGAAATCAATTAACATCCATTTGTCTTCTCATTATAATATTTGGTCGGGTTTGTGTCCTAGTAATGCTGAAGAAAAGTAGTATATGTCTCGTGTACCATATGCTAATGCAGTATGAAGCATGAAGTATTTGATGGTATGTGCTATACCATATATTTCACATGTGGTTGGTGTTGTCACTAGATACATTGAAAATCCAGGAAAATAGCATTGTGCAATAATGAAATGGGTGCTTAGGTACCTTAGAGGTACAATAAATTATTGTATCATCTTTAACAATTCAAGTGATGAAGTTTGCGGTTATATTGATTCATATTTTGTAGGTGACTTAGACATTAGGAGATCCACTTCTGGATATGTATTTACTCTCGTAGGTGGTCCTATAAGTTGGATTTCAAACCTACAAGAGGTTGTTGCTATATCCACTACATAGGCATAATATGTATCTACCTCGCATTCTTGCAAAGAGGAAATCTGGTTGAAAGATTTGCTTGGTGAGTTTGGAAGGATACAAAATAAGGTAAAATTTTTCTATGACATTCAAAGTTCTATTTATTTGGCTAAAAATACATCTTATCACAGTAAAGCAAAACACATTTATGTGAAGTACCATTTTGTAAGACATGTTATTGATGAAGATGGAGTAATTCTTGAAAAGGTCCACACTCAGAAGAATTGTGCATACATCTTCACAAAACCAGTCACATTAGAGAAGCTACGGTGGTGCATAGCTTCTTTTGGCTTCCAAAAAAAGTGATGAAAGAGAAAGAGCAAGGTATCAGGTAAATTGTTGTCAAGGTGGAGCTTGTATATAATGATTACAATCAATTTCCCAAAAGATAGGAGTTGGCATTTTTCAAGTTTAGCAACAGTTGATTTTTTCCTGGTTTATGGATTTAGCATTATCCTATTTGTTTGTATTTTATTTTTTGTTGCTTTCAGGTAACAAAAATTAGAATGGACAATGGTATATGGGTATGTGTAAGTCCATAGAGGCAATAGATGATATTGAAGAGTTGATGTGAATCTTGAAGAGAATAATAGTTATATGTTTCCGCAAAGAAGATTGTAATCTTCATCTTTGAATAACAAGAACACTGATACACTTTCTTTGTGGATGTTTCCCTCTCGAGTGTTTTACCAAGTTAAATCTATGTGTTCATTATTATGTGTTTGTCATTATTCTCTGCATCTTTATATTGTTTAATCTT
Organism: Pseudotsuga menziesii; assembly: GCA_001517045.1. NCBI lineage: Eukaryota > Viridiplantae > Streptophyta > Pinopsida > Pinales > Pinaceae > Pseudotsuga > Pseudotsuga menziesii. The sequence continues at coordinate 25,008 of LPNX010772523.1, read as the reverse complement.
GCGCTATAACATTAATAACTTAATTAATCTTATAGAGGGGATGATCATATGTTTGGATGCTAGCACTTATGCTTGTTCTTCCTAGTGAGGGCATCATGGCATACTACATTTTCCATGATTCCTAAATACTACAAAACCTGTACTACGACCTATGCACAAGCTCTACCTATAAGGACTAGCAAAAAGGGCATGTGATAACATAAAACTTGATGCTAAGGGGATACATTGTAAACACTATACCATATTGTTAAGGTCTGTGCCTACTATAATGTGAGGAGACTATGGTATAAATACCATTTCATTAGCACTAATCCTACGCTAAAATTGGAAGGTGATGAAAACTATAGGATAGAGGGTTTTAAGCTTATGACTTGGTTGGTATATCGATCCCATAAGCTATGGTGAGGGTTTATGGATGCGTTAATTTCCACCAGCTGGTGCCATTAACACCATCAGCGTTGGTGAAAAACACTTACCAAAGGGTTTGGCATTCATTGTTTGTGCATTATGTGGTTATGGATTTGTGGTCTAGTGTGGCCTCTACGCAATTGGAGAAGGGAGGCAACCTCGATCGATTCGCAGGTAAGTTAGACCAGCTCTGTGTAAAAATGCATTGCTTCGTTGTCTTCTCCATGGCATGGTCATGCTTCTCATGCCATCATTGAATTGATTGTAGGTGGAAATGAAGGCACTCTGGGGTTTTCAAAGGGCTACACTATCAATTTGGGCTTCTTCTTCATGGCCATTATAAGCCTGCTAGTAAGATTTACTTGCCTCCTCTCATTCTGGACAATTTTAAGTTGGGATTCTTTACAGGGTTGGGGTTTCATGTGGAACTTGTTGACTCTACCTTCGAGGTTTATAATGTAGCTTGATCTGGTTTTTTACTATCATTGGGAGGTTTGGAATTTGTTATGTGGCTGCTCCATTACTTGTAATGGTGCCATAGCTCATAGCTTGCCATTTGACCTTTTTTAATACTTGACTATTCGTATATGAGTATTTCTGCCCTTCTATGTAAATGCATTGCGCATTGGATTTTATATGAATACTGTAATGCGTTTTGGGTATATATGATTTCGTTTAGCATTTTCATTGGCTTGCCACTGTATGCTCTATGTCGTAGCCCATTGGATTTCCACCATATGCTCTATGTTGGCGTTAAATGGAGACTGTGATTTTAGATAGAGTATTGAACTTTTGGTTTTGCATTGGCTTAGCATGGGTGTAGGCCATGCCATGAATGGCATGTGCCTCTCCCAATGACTATGATAGCTTAGCTGGCATTTTAATGCGTAACTTGTTTATTTGAAAGATATGGATGTAACAGCCAGGGTTATGGAAACCCATGATATTGATTTGGTTATATAGCATGACTGTGTGATTATATTGGAAAACTTGGTTGAGGCCATAGTATGTACTGTTTAGGAACTACTAGATGGAGTTCCTACGGGATTGTTCTGAGTCCCGATCTATTTCTGTGGGGTATAAGGGTGGTAAGGGATACCCCCTTCTGTTTTGTCTGTATGGTTATGACTCTGTTGTCTAGTACTATCTGAACTGTCTTCAAATATGGGAGATCTGAAATCTACTTTGTATTTCTTTCCACTACGTGTACGTCCAATGTCATCAAAATCACTTTCAAACTCTTGTGACATTGCTATCTTTACTTATTCATCTGAAACTAGATCCATTCTTCATTTTTCATATAATAGCATCTTAATGGACAAGTTTAAAGATTTTAGGTACTTACCGCGATATCCTTTGAAGAAGTACCGTTCAGCCTCGCTGAAGCTTTTTCTCTGGTCAACCGCAAACTCTGTGACGAAGCCTTCTAGCACACTTGCAAGCCAGAAGTCTACTATCCTCGTAATGGGATTATCAAGGTTCTTCACGGCTTGAATCATCTCCGATTTCCAGACAATGTTTCTTTTCTTCTTGAATATGTTCTTATCAGTCAACTCTGATAACCAGTCGTAAAACTCATTTCCAAAGGTTGCAAAAAATATCGCATCCAGGTCTGTAACAATATGTTTTTGTAACCAGTCCTCTATACTTAGTCTAGGACTCTTGTTTTCTCGTTTGAAAAACTCTTTCTGGTTAGACACAACCCACTCATTGATTTCGTCTCTAGTAGGATGCCAACAGAACATCTGTGCTCATTTTGTTCAAAACCGGCAACGGAACCATTTGTTAGTCATCTGGGCAGACCCGGGTTTACTATAATGAACCAACAACACCCCTAGCTCACTGGCCCTTTCAGCGATAGACCCCGGAGCGGCATGAAGTCTCACCCAAAGTGATCCCAATGGGTTGGTCGAGGACTCAAGTGTCTCGACCAGGTTCTGTATGGCATCCTGTGTGCGTCTCGCAGCTCTTCTTAGCTCACGAGACCGCTCTTTCCTCTCTGCGATGCGCTACGTAGTTTCCTCTTGATCGCAATGACTTCAACTTCTATTGCATCGCCGCACCTAGGGAAACACCTAACTCTCTCCTACTCTAGATCCTCAACCCACGGTATCATGCACCGCAGCTCCTCTGCTGGTGCGATATCGCCTCCCTGCGATATCCTACCGCTGTGAGTCGGTGTACCTGGCGTTACTGGTGTTCACCCACCAGACACAATACGCAGAGCTATCTTATACTGCGACTCTTAATTGTGTTAAGGGAAACTTAGACAGGCTCTTATATAGACTACTTAAAGACTTCAACTTGCATTTATCCTATTAATATGCTATGAACTAAATAACATACACATACATATATTTACTGTAAGCAAAGTTCATGTAAAGAATGATAGATATGACAAGCAAATACAATCACATGAATCAATCACACAACACTCATATTTTACGTGGTTCACTTCCAGGGTGGAAGTTACGTCCACAGAACTGTGTTCTATATTATAACTTGAGAGAGGTACACAGTTCTGTTGCACCGCATATGCAGCTAGAGATCTTCTGGGTAACTCTGCACATAGCCTGGAGCCTTTCTCTCCTAGATCTCTTTTCTATCTCTATATTGCCTTCTTACAATATAATCTCACTCTCTCTCTCTGTCTATCAATACCTGCGGATTGTTACAATAAAAAATAACAGTAAGCTAACAGACTACTAATAATCTGACTAGCTGGATGGCCTAAAATGCCCAAAATGCCAACCTTTTACAATACAAATTACATCCCTTTATAGGCGGCCTGAAGGTCTCACCATTACAACACTGTGGGCCTGTCCCAACAGTAACCCAAACCCTAACTAGTGACAGTCAGCATATCTGTACTTGGGGTAGCTGCTTTTCATCACGCCACTGCTCTCTGCAGTCTTCCGTGCTTCTCGACCCTAACCATGGGTACTATGCACCGCTTCCCTTCTTCTGTCCTTTGTCTTCAATACCTCGGCCGCGTTGCTCCTTTTCCTTTATGAGGGTAGCTGAGCCCTCCTATCTTCATCGCTGCCTTCAATGCAGTGGTTGAGCTCTCTCTTCTTGGCCGCTTAGGTACTGTCGTCTTCTTTGACTTCTTTGTTCCAACAGTCACAGTTTCCAGCTCTGCTCTGCAGCTAGAAACATGCTACAGTGTCGTAGCTTCACCTTATCTCTTCGTCTTCGCTAAACTATCTATCCGCCAAAATGGCAGCTTTTCCTGTAGCTGTGGGACTCTGCTCCAACAGTCCCCTAACACTTACTTGTGGCTCGTCCCCCAGCCACTACCAACAGGCTTCTCCTGCTGTAGCTTCTCCTTGGCTTCCTGCAAAGTGCGCTGGAGCTTGTCCCGAAGTCTTGCGACTTCGTTCTCCATAGCTGCGACATGCTCTTTTTAGTTTCTGTAACTTAGTTTGTTGCACTCTCTTATCTTTCCTTCCCTCATTATCATGCTCTCTCTTTCGTCGCTTGCGATACCTTTTAAGGATCTCCAGGTCTTGAGAAGTATTCCACAGATATCCTTTCCTCTTTATCTGGGTTAGAACTTTTATCACAAGGATAGTCTGTATCTTCCAGCCTTCTCAACATTTCATTCAGTCTGGAGCCTACTTATGCGAAAGGTATACAAACCAGGAATTCCCTTCCGAGAACAAGCCTCTGTCTGCATCTTGAAGTTCTTCTTGTTCGGTTTGTTTTCCCTTTCACTTTTCTTCTCAGCAACTCGCTCCAAATATTCACGCTGCTTGGGTTTAGCATATTTTTATTCTTGACCTTTGGAACCTCTTGTTCTTCTCTTAGCTGATGAGATAGGTCATTTCCCTTCTCCCGTTGCTTTCTTTTTCTCATTTTTACTTTCTTCCTAGCGGGAGATTTCTTCTCATCATTTCGCTGCTCTGCTTTCTTATCTTCAGTGATCGGCTCATATTTCTTCTTCTCTTCAGCAGAGATTTTGATGACATCTTCTACATCCTGTGCTTGATTCCTCATCCTTGGAAATTGTCTTACCTGTGATATTCCTAATTTCACAATCCTGGGCGTCGTCGCCATAGAGAGCATACGGCCGCCATACTCGAAGCGTCTCAGACTGTCTTCTAAAGGTTCCTCCTTGGTCAGAACCCACTCAGTGTTATACTATGGATTGGCAATGGCTGCAAACTATGGAAATCACAAAAATCTGTAAGGAAATTATCTCTAGATAGGGGAAACTTAACACTGCACTCTATAGCTCTCGGCTCTTTGCAAAAGTAACCCTCCCGAATGAATAATTTCTGCTTTTATACTAAAGGCGGTAATCCCGGACACAATGGTCATCTAGACTGAACCCGTTGGTCGTATTAATTGCTTGGACGAGACCACACCCATCATTTCGATCCTCAATAAATGCTGAAATTCGATCAATTTTCCTCAAAACGTGTGTGCAAGCGCCAGTCTCGTCGAAGATTTGCCAAATATGGAAAAATTTATTATGCCATGCCAAATCTACGGTAAGGTATACCGGTCATTTCCTCATTAAATGCCTGTCAAAAGGTGACTTGACTATCCCTCGGTCTCGTTATGAAACTGGGTACGTGGCACGGAGAAATATCGCGCTGCTGCGATGCCACACCGCATCACTTGCTCAACACAAGCTTAACCGGTTTTTTTTTTTTTTTTTTAAATGAACTGTCCTTATGCAATTCCTTATACTTAGAATACCTGCCGGTGTAGACTAATTCCCAGTGTGATGCCTCCTTTCAACTACACTAGACATCTGCACCGTTACGACTCTGAATTAGGGCTGAGAGGTAGAGTGGCTGTCACTATAAAGCTTAAGCCTACTTTCGTTGATCATCATGGGAAGAAGCTCCCCATTCAGTTTGTTGAGCTGAACGGCTCCTCCCTCTGTAAATTACTGTATCTGATACGGCCCCAACCAATGCGTCTTGAACTTCCCTGGAAACTTAAAAAATTTATTGTCATAGAGGAATACTAGGTCTCCAATCTGAAGAGTCTTACTCTTAATGTGCCTGTCATGCCAAGATTTTTCTCGTGCCTTCTGCACTTTCTGATGGAATCCGGTGATGAATTTGTCTTCTTCTAAGGCAAGCAGCTGCGCTAACCTCTCATGCATCATGTCTGTATCAGCCATTCTAGTGATCTGAGCAATTCTTAAACTGGGAAGGATATACTCCATAGGCATAATAGCCTCCTCTCCATACACCAAGCTGAAAGGTGTGTGTCCTGTAAGTTTCTTGCATGTGGTCCTATATGCCCATAATACAACGTTAACTCTGAGGTCCCAATCATTCCTTTGGCTGTTGCATATATTAGTAAGAGCATTTTCTAAAATCTTGTTAAAGGCCTCCAGTGTACCATTAGCTTGCGGGTGGTAGGGAGTGCTCTTATGGTGCGGTATCTGAAATTCTTCTGTCAAGGACTCAATGGTGCAGTTCAAGAAGTGTGTGCCTTGATCGCTCATCAAAATTATTGGGCATCAAAATCTAGTGATGATGTTTTCAAAAATGAACTGTGCGGCTGTAGCAGCATCACAATTTCTTACTGCTTTGGTCTCTGCCCACCTGGTGAGGTACTCTGTTCTAGTGATGATATATCTCGCACCAGTTCATTTTCCCGGTGGGTTGATAGGACCCAAAAAATCTATAGCCCACTTGTCAAATGCGCGCAACGTAACCTACAGTCGCAGCAGCATTTCATCTCTCCACGAGGGCTTTCCTACCCTCTGGCAGATATCGCAGCATCTACAAAATTCCTTAGCGTCTTTATGTAATGTAGGCCACCATAATCCTGCGGTCAGGATTTTCTGCGCAGTCGACTTTCCTGCGAAATGACCTCCTGCGGTACCTGAATGTGCTTCTTTGATAATAGCCTCTTTTTCATGCGGCATCACACATCTACGCAGGACTTCATCTGGGCCTAAATTATATAGTTGTCCTGCAATTAGGGTGAATTCTGCTGCTTTAACAACCAACTGCCTATTTTGATGCTTAGTAAACTCCTCAGGTGCCCTTCCTGTAGTGAGAAAGTGAATGATATCAACATAGTACTCATCTGCGATCTGGATAGAAAACAATTACGCATCTGGCAAATTGTCCTCTAGATTACTTGGCTCTTCTCCTGAGTCTATTCACGACAGATGGTCAGGTCCAGCATTCAATCTTCTTGGTTTGACAATGATTTCAAAATCATACTCCTAAAAGAGGATTAACCATCTGCAGATTCTTCCCCCTAACACTGGCTTATTGACAAGATACTTCAATGCGGAATGGTCAGTAAACATCTTGAACGAGGAACCCAACAGGTAGTGCCTGAACTTCTGTAGCGTGCACACCATAGCTAAGCCTTCCCTTTTTGTCGTGGTGTACTTCTTTTCTGTTGTCGACAACTTTCTGCTGGAGTATGCGATAGGATGATCGATACCTCCTTCTCCTGGTTGCATTAAAAAACCCCTAGTGCGATGCCAGATGTATCCACATGTACATGAAATGGCTTAGTCCAGTCTGGGAATACTAAGATGGGTGTTGTAACCATCTTCTCTTTAAGTGTATCTAGACTTTGCTGGTATTCCTCATTCCATAGGAATTTTACATCTTTCTTTAATAGTTTTTCCATCAGTGCTGTAATCTTTGCGTATCCCTTGATGAATTTTCTGTAGTACCTGGTATGACCAAGTACTGTTCTCAATTGTTTGACTGAGTTGGGTGCTGGAAGATTTACAATGATGGCAATATTTGCGGGATCTACCATCAAGCCTTGTCTGCAAACAATGTCACCCAACAAAATACCAAATGGCACACAGAATATACATTTTTTCAAGTTCAGAGAAATATGGTACTGCCTACATTTCTCTAACATGAGTCTTAAATCTCCTATGTGCTTGTCAATTAATCCAAATACAGTCCAATCATCAAAATAAACTTCTAGGAATTTATGGATGTATTCTTTAAATACAGCAACTACTACTCTAGAAAAGATAGCTGATGCATTCTTAAGACCAAAGGGCATTACCGTATACTAGATTGAGCCCCATTCTATTGCAAACATGGTCTTATGTCGATCTTCTGGGTGGATCCTAATCTGGTGATAGACTGAAAAGCCATCAATGAAGGAGTAGACCTCCTATCCTCCCACATTATCTAATACTTCATCAGTGAAAGGTGTCAAGAATGGATCTTGAAGCGATGCGTCATTGATTTTACGTAAGTCGACACAGATCCTGATGTCTCCTTTGGTTTTCTTCTTTTGCATGACCATGGGACTAACCCATTCACTCTCTTCCACAAGCTCAATGATGCATGCTGCTAGCATCTTATCAATATCATCCTTAACTTTTTATTTGTAGCACGGATTCAATCTATATGGACGCTGCTTGACTGGTCTATCATCCTTTTTCAGTGGTATCCTCATTACTCCGAGGTCTCCAACTATTCCCTTCATCTCTGTGAATTTGGTGGGAAATAGGTCCTGATAGTCATGTAACAAGTCTGCAATCTGTCCAACTGTTTCATCGGTCTAGTAGTCTCCAATATAGGCAAACTTTGGTTCTGTGTCTGTGCCAATATTGATCTTTTTAATCTTGAGCGGCTCTGTGATTTTTGGGGTCTATAGCTTTGGTCCATCAACATCATGAGTCCCTTCTGAATCCGGAATGTTGATGTTACAAGGATCCTCATCCTCCTCCTCTAGTTCTGATGCAAAATTATAGCACTCTAGCGCCTCTTCTAACTGGATGGCCCACTCAGGTTGAGTTTGTACTGATAGTGTACAATCCTCAAATATCTTAATCTTTATTACATCTAGGGCCTGATCTACATTTGGATACTCAGAGTCAAAAGTGAAGGTGAGTAGAAATTTGTCTATTAGAAGTGGCCATGTAGTCATTCCCTTGCGCAATTCAGTCTCTGTGTACCAATTCCATGGAACTGGGTCTAAAGTCTGAATGAATCGGTGAACCCATTCATCCTCGGGAATGTCTGACCAATCCTGTTCACATGTCTGAATGTGTGTCCTGGGGTCACTTTCTCCTGTGTATCACTGCTAGATATACTCTTTGTCGGTAGAGAATCTGATTGCCATCAACCTCTTAAGATCATCCCATGATGCAATATTCTCTTTATGTGCATACCACCATCGTGTAGGCATGGCTCGTACTACAAGGTCCATAGCTGCAATTCTCTGCTTGTGAGGGATCTGTTGTTCAAACTGCATGAGAAAGTCCTGGATGTCTGTTAGATCATGAAATTATGGAATCTCGTTGATTTCTGTGCCAATCCATCGTAGCGACTTAGTCATGTATGCACATCTGCGCGCTGCGACTTCGTAAAGTCTGTTCTGCCAGTTCTCTAGACCAGCATCCGAATCTGATGCGCATGAGCTATCGCATCACCAACTAATGTTCCCTTCTACGGTTGGATTGATGTAGTCGCTCTAGTTCGTAGTCATCTGATAGAGACTGTCCATGTTACGTTCCTCTACCTCTGCTCGGATAGGTTCAATGTATCTAGGACCCTGAAGAGGATCTAACGGTGTGATGACCCAGATCTGCGCATCCTCAAAGGTCATTTGTCTTCTCTTTAAGTCAATAATGTCCATGTTACCAATCACCCAATCAATGCCTAGTAGTTCTGGATATGGTCTACTATCACCAATAATTTCTATAACTTCGAATTCCGCAGAGATGTGAACTTTGTCAATGTCAACTGGCACCTGCGATAATCAACCCAGGGGTGATACCCACTGTTGATTAGCTAATATGAGGTGGATAAGCGATCTGAAAAACTTAGGGATACCCATCTATTCCCATGTCTGCTTAGTCAGAACATTTACCTCTGATCCTAGATCTAGGATGACCTCGTCCATTTCAAATTCTCCAACCTGTGCTGTGAGTCGCTTCTCTCTTCCTGTTCTTGTATGTCCCCTAATACTATGAACAGCGCACTGTGCACTGCTCATGGAAGAATATGGTTGACACTGATCTATGATGTACTGAAGTTATCCAATAGCTTGCTCATTTGTCACGAGTTTTAAACAACTCCACAGGAAGGATTGTACACTTCCTGCTAACTCGTCTTCGTCGCAAGCACCCAATGTGGTAGTCTGCGATGTCTGGTCAGGGCTAACGCCACAAGGTGCTTGCTGCAGTATGCCCCTAGACAGCGGTACCTGCGATTCTGATTCCATAGGTTCATCTAAGAAATTCTTAGCTTCCTGAAATTTCTGTTTGTTCTTCTGTAGGTCAAGTGGTGTTGCTTTGTTAGGAGCTTTACGCACCCACTCCTGACCTGTGGTATTTTCAGTAACCTACGATGTCTCATTGGTGGAAACACCACTGTGAGTCACAATGTTGACTCTTAGTTCTGGTTCCTCCTGCTCAGTAGCAATAAACTAGATGTTTTGGTGTACTGCTGGATTAGGTTCTCTGATCTTAGCTATTAAGGTAGGACAGTCTTCTATAGCATGATCGTAAGATTTGCAATAGTTACATGTGGTGGTAGGGCTCTGACAGTCCCTAGCATAATTTCCTACAACTCCACAGTTGTAACAAGTGACTGGTCCGCGACCACGACCAAAGCCTCTGAATCCTCCTCATCCCCTGAATCCTCCTCCACGGTCAACATAAGCCGGATCATGCTGTGGTCCCGCTACTTGACCCTGTGTTTCTGATTGGACTCTGTACAGGTCTTTCTTGCTCCTGACCATGATATCATAGGCTTGGAAATCGTGTTCATCATGGCCTACGGACTTGCAGAAGATGCAGTATAAGTTCTTAGGTGTATGCACGTAATTCTGAAGTAGAGGGCACTGGTGAGGTAGATGTCCTCTTGTTTTGCATATTTCACACCACGGCCCATGGGTCTGTGGTAAGGGGTTAGGAGCCCCGGTTGCTAGATATTCTACAAAGACTAGACAGTTGTCTTTAGTATGGCCTTGTGATTTACACTTTACGCACCATATGTCTTGCGCAACCTCTTTCCCTTTCTTAAGTTCATGCATCTGTATCGTGAGATTAGCCAACTGGTTTTGCAGATTTGTCATACCTGTGCTGGTTTCAGATAGAGGTGAAGCCTCTAGTTTCATCACCATCTCCAACGCGTCGTCCTGCGTCTGGAATTTCTGCTGCATTAATGGTAGTCTAATGTGAGGGAGAAGCGCTGCAATAAACCATTCCTTATGCTACTCCGATGCAAACTCAAAGCTAACTTGGTCTATAAGGGCTTTAAATTTCTGATCGAAGTCCCACACTGACTTTGTAGGTAACTGTTTGATGTCTTTGAGCTCTGTAATGCACTGTGACTCAGACTTAGGTTTCTTAAACTCTTTAATCATGGCAGTCCTGACCTAGACAAGTGTTCTGGGTACCGCTGAGGTATACTTCATATACCATGTTAAGGCTTGTTCTCTCAGTGTGGTGACCAACTGTACAAGTTTACTATTATCATCATTGATTGCTTTAATGGTCCACACGGCTTCACATAGAAACCAATGCTACTCTGGGTCCTCTACCCATGTACCCTTAAAGATAGGTAGTTTCATATCATCCCCCATTCTATTTCTTCGTGGTGGATGTTGATTTGTTGTGTTACTACCACTTAGCGGTGTAGGTGGAGGTGATGTAGCGGTAGTATGTACTGTCTGGGAACTACTAGATGGAGTTCCTATGGGATTGTTCTGAGTCCCTATCTGTTTCTGTGGGGTATAAGGGTGGTAAGGGATACCCCCTTCTGTTCTGTCTGTATGGTTATGACTCTGTTGTCTAGCACTATCTGAACTGTCTTCAAGTATGGGAGATCTGAAATCTACTTTGTATTTCTTTCCACTACGTGTACGTCCAATGTCATCAAAATCACTTTCAAACTCTTGTGAAATTACTATCTTTACTTATTCATCTGAAACTAGATCCATTCTTCCTTTTTCATATAATAGCATCTTAATGGACAAGTTTAAAGATTTTAGGTACTTACCATGATATCCTTTGAAGAAGTACCATTCAACCTCGCTGAAGGTTTTTCTCTGGTCAACTGCAAACTCTGTGACGAAGCCTTCTAGCACACTCGTAAGCCAGAAGTCTACTATCCTCGTAATGGGATTATCAAGGTTCTTCACGGTCTGAATCAGCTCTGGTGTCCAGACGATGTTTCTTTTCTTCTTGAATATGTTCTTATCAGTCAACTTTGATAACTAGTCGTAAAGCTCGTTTCCAAAGGTTGCAAAAAATATCGCATGCAGGTCTGTAACAATATGTTTTTGTAACCAATCCTCTGTACTCTGTCTAGGACTCTTGTTTTCTCATTCAGAAAACTCTTTCTGGTTAGACACAACCCACTTATTGAGTTCATCTCTAGTAGGATGCCAACAGAACATCTGTGCTCAGTTTGTTCAAAACCGGCAATGGAACCATTTGTTGGTCATCTGAGCAGACCCGGGTTTACTATAATGAACCAACAACACCCCTAGCTCACTGGCCCTTTCAGCGATAGACCACGGAGTGGCCTGAAGTCTCACCCGAACTGATCCTAATGGGTTGGTCGAGGACTCAAGTGTCTCGACTAGGTTCTGTATGGCATCCTGTGTGCGTCTCGCAGCGCTTCTTAGCTCGTGAGACCGCTCTTTCCTCTCTGTGACGCATTGCACAGTTTCCTCTTGCTCGCAATGACTCCAACTTCTATCGCATCGCCGTACCTGGGGAAACACCTAACTCTCTCCTACGCTATATCCTCAACCCACGGTATCATGCACCGTAGCTCCTCTACTGGTGCGATATCGCCTCCCTGCGATATCCTACCGCTGCGACTCGGTGTACCTAGCATTACTGGTGTTCACCCACCGGACATAATAGACAGAGCTGTCTTATACTACGAATCTTAACTGTCTTAAGGGAAACTTAGACAGGCTCTTATACAGACTACTTAAAGACTTCAACTTGCATTTATCCTATTAATATGCTATGAACAGAATAACATACACATACATATATTTACTGTAAGCAAAGTTCATGTAAAGAATGACAGATATGATAAGCAAATACAATCACATGAATCAATCACACAACACTCAGATTTTACATGGTTCACTTCTAGGGTGGAAGTTACGTCCACAGAACTTTATTTCTATATTGTAACTTGAGAGAGGTACACAGTTTTGTTGCACCGCATATGCAACTAGAGATCTTCTGGGTAACTCCGCACACAGCCTGGAGCCCTTCTCTCCTAGATCTTTTTTCTATCTCTATATTTCCTTCTTACAATATACTCTCACTCTCTCTCTATCTATCTATCAATCCCTGCGGATTGTTACAATACAAAATAACAGTAAGCTAACAAACTACTAATAATCTGACTACCTAGATGGCCTAAAATGCCCAAAATGCCAACCTTTTACAATACAAATTACATCCCTTTCTAGGCGGCCCGAAGGTCTCTCCATTACAACACTGTGGGCCTGTCCCAATAGTAACCCAAACCCTAACTAGTGACAGTCGGCATATCTATAATTGGGGTAGCTACTTTCCGTCACACCACTGCTCTTTGCAGTCTTCCATGCTTCCCGGCGCTGACCATGGGTACTATGCACCACTTCCCTTCTTCTGTCCTTCGTCTTCAATACCTCAGCCTTGTTGCTCCTTTTCCTTTATGAGGGTAGCTGAGCCCTCCTATCTTCGCCACTGCCTTCAATGCAGTGGTTTAGCTCTCTCTTCTCGGCCGCTCAGGTACTGTCGTCTTCTTTGACTTCTCTATTCCAACAGTCATGGTTTCCGGCTCTGCTCTGCAGCTAGAAACATGCTACGGCATTGTAGCTTCACCTTATCTCTTCGTCTTTTCCAAAATGGCAGCTTTTCCTGTAGCTGTGGGACTCTGCTCCAATAGGTTTATAAAATGCTTATGGTTTGTTATTTATGTTTGTGCCTTGATTCTGGACATCCATAGGATTCGATGTCGTGACCTATGTTGGAAAAATGGGTTTTAGTTATAAATTGTTTAATGTGATACAACGGTTGTGTGTAGATCTATATGGCACCTTTAAACACTTTATGTTTTTATAAAAGATGACTGTAATAATAGGACTATGGATTAAACATTTGAGTTATGTAAATGGATGCGATTATTGACTTAGCGATTTGGACTGTGGAATCTATATAATAAGACAGAGGTTTCATATTGGAGCACATGGATGGTCACAATGCCTTCTCTGTTTCGTTAATTATGATTATGTTTATTTAATGGAATGTTATGATATTTAATTTGTACTTGTTGAGACAGACCTTGAAGATCTTTAATGAGTTATTATCTTAGATTTAGTTTTCTTTTTTTGTACTTAGTTGATTTAGTTTAGAACATTTAAATTTTGTAGTTTAGTTTATAAATAAATTAAATAGTACATTAATTGTAATACTATCTAAATACTGATATATATGTATTTCTATATATATTTAACCTGTACTTCTGAACTAATTTTGAGTTTTAAAACAACCCTCTGCTGACAAATGAAATATGCTGGCAGAGTAATGCAACGTGTAGAACACTAATATGCTTACTGGTAACAAAACCTAGATATAGTACACATAAACTAAACATGGAAATAATACAGTAATCACCTCAAAAGTACAAACCCTAGTAATGTACAACATATAATAAAATTTACAGCCTAAACACAGTATTAAAGAAAATAGAAACCCTAGCATATTCTAACAAGAGAATCCAAGCCATAGGGTTAGGAAATGAATTGAAATCATTTACCTAGAAAATATAGTAATTAATTTAGAGAAATAGAATAGGCAGGCTAGGTATTCATACCTGATCTTGAAGCTCTGTTAATGGCTGAACCTGCACACTCAAATAACCAACATTAATAATGCATTGCAGATCTGACCTTTATTTTATGACCAAATCACTTGGAAACTACCACGTTCCACCCAACCATGACCCAAAACCATTCCTGGTTCTAATCTGTATTCCCCTGAGCTGGACTCCAACATGTAAGTAGCTTAGAGCTCCTAAGGTAGGGTTTCCTAACTGGTATTCAGTTCTGAATCAGTCCTCTTTTCCTTGCAGGAGAAAGTTCTCCAGGAAAACACTTGAGAGCCAAAAATAGGCAGCATAATAATTCTCTAAGGTCAAATCAGAACCCTAAGCCTTTGCTTGGCTTGAGTCTTTATAGACAGACTTTTCTGTCAAAGGGGCAGTTAAATCAATAAATCCTTGATTTCTTGTTTTAACCCTTTTAAATTTATTGGGATAATTTTCAATTCTTAACATAGGAACTTTTAACTAGTTCCCAGTTAATCTTTCATATATATTTCACTATTTATTAATCCTTTAATAATAAATAATAATTGGTGGAGCTTCTCTTCTTTCTTTATTCAATTATATAATTGATCATAATTAATTCTTTATACATACTATGTATAAAATACATAGTATTAAAATACTTGTTATCACTTGTCTTTGGGCATCATGTGTCATGATCCCTAGACTTAATGAAACTTCTTTGTGAAGGTCAAGTAGATAGATCGCTCAGGTCTACTAGGATAGGAAACTCTAAACATCCTTGCATGTTGGATTTCCCTCGTATAACATGGTAGTTCTTTAGTACTTGTTGAGAATATAGAAATTCAAAATTTCATTTAATCACTTAAAAATAAGTATGATGAGATCAATATTATTCTCGAGTTGTTTTCACTCGGAGGTGATTTTAATCTTTTCCGTAACCCCTAGCGCTTACTAGAGCCCATACTCAATCCTTATAACAGGGAGTTACAAACATAGTGCAATTCCAGAGCTCTTGATCAACACTAATGCTAGGATGTACTTATACGATACACCTAGGGATACAATTGCCAAAGATCCGATGCTCAAGAGCTTATGCTCAACACCAACATAGAATGCTCCAGAGCTTATGCCCAACATTTCCAAATTATATTTTCATGTGTTCTAGAGACTTATGCTCAACACAAATGTCAGTACTCATGTGCTCCAGAGCCTGTTCCTCAACACAAAACATCTCATCGATCATGTGCTTTAGGGTCCATGCCCAATACAATAGATTTCATCAATCATGTGCTTCAGGGTCTGCGCCCAACACAACCAACATATATATCATCAACAATTGGCTTATGCCCAATATACAAAACAATCATCATGTTCATATGGAGTGGGGTCTTTGACCCAATATAAAATAAAACATCAATATAATCATCATGATCAATAGTCTCATGCCTATAAATGGTAGGTCCAAAATTCAGGATATTACAATTGCTATTAGATCTTGGGGCATTATGCAATAGGCTACACCATTGTACCAATGGTGTCATATGCAATACGCTACACCATATGCTCTATGTTGGCGTTAAATGGAGACTGTGATTTTAGAGAGAGTATTGAACTTTTGGTTTTGTATTGGCTCAACGTGGGTGCCAGCCATGGCATGAATGGCATGTGTCACTCCCAACTACTATGATAGCTTTAGCTGGCATTTCAATATGTAATCTGTTTATTAAAAGGATATGGCTATAACAACAAGGGTTATGGAAAACCCACAATATCGATTTGGTTATATAGCATGATTGTGTGATTATATTGGAAACTTGGTCGAGGTCGTAGCTAGGGTCTTTATGACCTCACTATTAGCATATGCATTGTTATTTATATGGAATTTGGTGCAGTTTAAAATGAAGCCCACATATATTAGATATATAGCATCGACTGTAAAAAGATGGTTATGCGATTTGCTTATTGTTTGTGTATAAAATGCTTATGGTTTGTTATTAATGTTTTTTCCTTGATTCTGGACATCCATAGGATTTGATGACATGACATCTATTGGCAAAATGGGTTTCAGTTATGAATTGTTTAATGTGATGCGACGGTTGTGTGTAGATTTATATGGGACTTTTAAACGCTTCATGTTTTTATAAAGGATGTATGTAAGAATAGGACTGTGGATTAAACATTTGAGTTATGTAAATGGATGCGATTATTGACTTAGTGATTTGGACTCTGGAATTTATATAATAAGACAAAGGTTTAATATTGGACCACATGGATGGTCACGATGCCTTCTATGTTTGGTTAATCATGATTATGTTTATTTAATGGAATGTTATGATATTTAATTTGTACTTGTTGAGACAGACCTTGAAGGTCTTTAATGATTTTATTATCTTAGATTTAGTTTTCTTTGTCTGTACTTAGTTGATTTAGTTTAGAATATTTAAATTCTGTACTTTAGTTTATAAATAAAATAAATAGTAAATTAATTATAAACTATTTGAATACTATTATATATGTATTTCTATATATATTCAACGCGTACTTCTGAATGAATTTTCAATTTAAAACAACCCTCTACTGACAAATGAAATATGTCAGTAGAGTAATGCAACCTGTAAAACAATAATATGCTAACTGGTAACAAAACCTAGATATAGTACACATAAACTAAGCATGGAAATAATACATAAATCAACTCAAAAGTACAAACCCTAGTAATGTAACACAAATAATCAAAATTGTCTAGCCTATGATTAGTAAATTGCAAATACAAACCCTAGCAAATTGTAAACCATAAACTTAACCATTATGGTTAGAAATTTCATTGCAGCCATTACTTAACATAAATAGTAATGAAACTTTAGGAAATAAATAGAATAGGCCTTCAAGGGTTTCATACTTGAATTTGAAGCTTTATCAATGGCTGCACCTGCACACTTAAATAACCAGCATTAACAATTCAATGCATATCCAACCTCGGTTTGTTGATCAAATCACTTGGGAACTACCACGTTCCTCACAACCATTACCCGGAACCATTCCTGGTTCTAATTTGGACCCCCCCAAGCTGGACTCAAACATGCACGTAGCTTAGAGCTCCTAAGGTAGGGTTTCCTAACTGGTAATCAATTCTGAATCAATCCTCTTCTCCTTGCAGGAAAAGTTCTCCAAGAAAACACTTGAGAGAAAAACAGGAAAAATAATAATTCTCCTAGATAAAAATCAGAACCCCAAGCCTTTGCTTTGCTTGAGTCTTTATAGACAGACTTTTCAGTCAAATGGGCAGTTAAATCAAGAAATCCTTGATTTCTTGATTCAACCCTTTTTAATTCACTGGTGTAATTTTCAATTCTTAACCTAGGAACTTTTAACTAGTTCCTAGTTAGTCTTTCATAGATATTTCACTATTTATTAATCCTTTAATAATAAATAATAATTGGTGGAGCTTCTCTTCTTTCTTTATTCAATTATATAATTAATCGTAATTAATTCTTTATACATACAATGTATAAAATACATAGTATTAAAATACTTGTTAACATTTGTCTTCGGGCATCATGTATCATGATCCCTAGACTTAACAACACTTCTTCATGAAGGTCAAGTAGATAGATGGCTCAGGTCTACTAGGATAGGAAACTCTAAACATCCTTGCATGTTGGATTTCCCTTGTATAACGTGGTAGTTCTTTAGTACTTGATGAGAATACAGAAATTCAAAATTTCATTTAATCACTTAAAAATAAGTATGATGAGAGCAATATTATTCTTGAGTCATTATCACTCGGAGGTGATTTTAATCTTTTTAGTAACCCCTAGCGCTTACAAGAGCCCATACTCAATGCTTATAATAGGGAGTTACAAACATAGTGCAATTCCAGAGCTCTCGCTCAACACTAAATGATAGGATGTACTTATACGATACACCTAGGGATACAATGGCCAAGGATACAATGCTCCAAATCTTATGCTCAACTTCAACATGGAATGCTTCAGAGCTTATGCCCAACATTTTCAGTTATATTTTCATGTGTTCTAGAGCTTTATGCTCAACATAAATGTAAGTAATCATGTGCTCCAGAGCCTCTCACTCAACACAAAACATCTCATCGATCATGTGCTTCAGGGTCCACACCCAACACAAAACATTTCATCAATCATGTGCTTCAAGGTCCACTCCCAACATGACCAACATATATATACATATATATCATCAACAATTGGCTTATGCCCAATATACAAAGAAAATCATCATGTTCATATGCAGTGGGGTGTTTGACCCAATATAAAAATAAAACATCAACATAATCATCATGATCAATAGGTTCATGCCTATAAATGGTAGGTCCAAAATTTGAGATATTACATCCCTCCTTGCTTAGTACAACATCGTCCTTGGTGTTATAGGGACCCTTAATGATATCATGAAACAAGGTGGGGTAATCCTTTCTCATGGTGGCCTCATTCTCCCAGGTAGACTCTATTGAAATATTGTAACTTCGAATAATATTCTATATGTATCTTTTTGTGGTCCTCGATGGTCCTACCGGGAGAACCACTTGTATTAAATTATACCCTGATGCTCCTAATCAGAATAACTAATAAGATTCATAAGGTAGTCCTCTCTAATTGTAAAGGTGGGTCATCAGCACCCCAGTGTGGTTACTTGAGCCTACATGTCAAATGAGTTAACTTAAGTGAACGGATGAATATAAATAGAGGTGTAGTGCTCCTCATTTGGAACACACACACACTCTCACTTGTGTAGCGCATTAGTGGAGAAGAGAAGTAGCTGGAGGAGGATCAGGATTTGATCTCCTTGCTGGTTTTATCTTTTATCTTTTTGCGACATCTATATTGAGGAAGCTTTTGATGGGTTTTTCCCTTTAGGGTTTTCCCAGGATAAATTTGTGTTGTTCTTGTGATGCTGTTTCTTTCAGTGATCCTATTTATATGCTTTACTTATGAAAATGAAATGAAACACCGATGTTCTAGCTTAGCATATAAAAATTTAACATGGTATCAGAGCCACCCTGAATAGGACAGCTTTCACAAGGCAAAATAACCCTCTCTCTCTTCCCGAAAGAAATTAGGGCTTCTTGCTGAAGAGGAATTTTTGAGTGAGCCTGGCATAGGATTTCTCTCCTCATCAAAATCGAATTTTAGAGACTTGGATCAAGATTTTTGGTTGGGTGAAACTTCGGGAAAGTCAAACCCTAGTTTGACCCAAGCTAGAAAAACCCTAAATACTAAAACTACTAAGTTTTAGTACATATGCTATATCCTGAGATTGACGAAGGTTCACGAGATGAAAATTGCAAAGACCGAATATAAAATCTTGGTGTACCTTGTATCCAAAATTCATCCTCAGATTCTCTATATTTTGGGCGATATGATCCCTCCAAGTTAGGGTTCCAGCCTCTTCCAGAATTCATCCCTAAATAGGACACCTGGGGAAAATTGCTATATCTTTGGCTATAGAGGTCCAAATTGAATTCCTAAAGATGTTATAGAAATATCATAGACTTTACTTTCTGTGGTCCTAATTTCAGAACCATAAGATGAAACAGTGACACATGGCATGCCGTACAACTTTGTTGTTCTGAACAGTCCTGTAACAGGTCACCTTGGGAAAATGATCATAAATCCCAATTGGTGAAACCAATTCTAATTAAAAATATGGTGTTGGATCCAAGACATGTGATTTTACCTCAGGGAGAAATTTCAGACACATAAGAGCAGCAATTATGGAGATATAATAGAAACAGTAACGGGCATTTCTGCAGAAGAAATCAGAAAACTAGGGATTCTTATTTCGGGAGCTTCCCTCCACTGTTTTCAAAAAAGGAGTACATTGGACAGCTCCATTTGAAGAGATATATATTTCTATCAAATCATATCTAAAATATTTCAAGTTTTGAATATTAGGGTTTCTCTGACAAACACTAAATCAGCCAGCTCCGGAAGCAGGATAGACACCTCAAATCGGTAAGATCTAATCTTTTGCTATTTGCATTTGAGGTTCTCATTTCAAAGTGATCTATCACATCAGCTTGATGATAAGCTTGTTAAATTTGACAACTTCCAATCATGGAAGTATTTTATCTCTTTGAGAAAAATGAATTGGACACCTACATGAGTAGAGAGGTTCCAATTCCATACAGAGATGAGGCTCAAAGCCTTACACAAGAAGAACTTGATCAAGGCCAAGAAGATCATTGTTGATTCAATCATGAATCAACTTGTGCCACAAGTGTCTTCCCTAAAGACACCAAAGATGTTTGAAGATAAGAACTTAAATCAGAAGATGGATTTGAGAAAACAGTTGAAGAATGTGAAGATCCAGATTGCAGAACAACTTGAAGCGGTAGAAGAAGAAGTGGAGAATGCAGAAGTGGTGATAGCCACCTTGAATGGCCTCCCAGGATCATGGGATTCATTCATGCGAGGAATGTGTGCCAGAAGGAAGTGATTACATTCAGCTAACTCTAAGAAGAAGAATATGGGAGCAATTGAAGATCAAGCTCTCTCCATTCAAAAAAGATCCCTCAAGTGACGAGGAATGTGAAGAACTCAATTCTTGAAGAACCTCTTATCCATCTTATCATTTGGATAAGAAATGATGATATCATGAATGAAGAAGATGATGAAGTAGAAGGATCAAGAATGATTCTACCCACGAAATGAATAAAATATAAGTATTCAATTGTCATTGCATGATATTGTTTTGTTATGCATTTGATTATATTTAGTTGATGTGTTATGCATGATAGACTATTTGCATTAATGACAGTATACTACTAATATGCATGTAATGGATAAGTAGCTCATGGTGCTATACATCTCTCCATTTCTAATTATATAGAACGAAACCTCTTTGCTGACATACTGGATTAGTGCACAATCTCAATGATGTCATGGTAGAAATGGAAGGAATCTAGAAAGTTTATGTGATATATGGATGAATGTTGTATTGAATAAATAGTTGCATGATGCATAAGAATTTGTCATTATGCATATGTTTTATGAAATAGTTCTAACCATGCAACCGGTGCATTTGAATTGTAGGAAGCACTAATACAAAAGCGCGGATTTTTCCACGGAGGTTTTCCACGTTTCATACATTTTGGTTTAAAATCGGAAGCAAAATGAACTTGCCGTCGCTCTATCGACGCTTACTCGTCGTTGTATTGACGATGGTAATCTTCTCCGTCGCTATATCGACACCTTTCTCCTTCAATGTCGCTGTATCCACGGAGCTCCGTCGCTATAGCGATGACAATGTCGCTATTCCTTAGATTGTTTAAACTTTATTATATCATATCCCTCCAACGCCTTGTTTAAAATTTCGATTCCAAAATGTATGTGTGATATTTAAAGGTTTATTAACATATGGAAACCAGGCTCACGGGGATTCATCTATACCAGGCCATTTACCGCCTCCATTTTCGTCCCTCACAACCCTCGCATCTCCTCACAATTTCGTCAGGCCACCCAAAGTCAGGAACATAACACTTGGAGGCAGATTCTGAGCACCCGTGGTCCTAAATCAGCATACAAGGGTTTATCTAAGGCGTTGAGGTTTTTGAGCATCGAACATGTCTGGCCAGGTATGTCTGGTGACGTTTTCAAGTTTTTGGTGCCTGTCATATTATGTCCTCGGCAATTTGGTGCCTGTCAAATATATTTTCATTTCTAAGTTTGCTATAAAGGAGCATACACTCTGTTCTTGATTGATACTGAAATACAAATTAATCACTGCTTATTTTTATTCCAATTGATTCTACTACGTATTGTGGGGGCAATTATAAACCTGCAGTAGTTTAGAGCAACTCGAGTGCTCATAGAGAGGGGTAATTTATAAATTTTGTTCTTTTGAAAATAAAATAAACAATCTTATTTGCAGTTTATTTACCAACAGGCAATTTGTGCTCGAAGTAATCTACAGTTCAATTCATGCGCTAGCCAGGGCTTTAAAAGTTGCGGTTTAGGGTTGCTGCACGCATTAGGGTATACGGTTTTGGGTTGCAGCATACATTATGTACTCATGTTAAATCAACAAGTTACAGTATTGCTATCAAAACAAAACACTGGCAGACAAAATTCGTTTCTTCACATCAACGCATAATTTGTTGAGTGTTTAAAGAAGAGAAAGGGGTCGGTGAAACAAGGATTAATTGTAGCATTATTCCGAAAGATAATGAAACACAACAAAAAGTGCTACATACATTGAGTTCATCTCTACTTATTAATTAATTGACCTAGTTGCTTTCGATCTGAACTCACAACCCTTGCAAAAGAAAGCTTTAATCACAGTAAACTTTTAATGGAAGCATCTTACCTGATTTTTCCAAACGCAAAAGTTCTTCCTATGAATATATGATGAATCTACTGCGCAAACGGGCAGAATACGCATGTATAGCAGGCTGCAGGTAGGCATGTAAAAACCAGAAGTTTGTAGGAACCAATCCTTTATTATCAAAATTTATTTTCAGCACATGAGCAATACGGTTGAAGAAGAGAACATCTGCTCTACACTAGAGTTAAGAACACGGCTTATACTGCACATATACAATTGTGTAATAGTGGATACCTATCAGATAAAGTTGGACTAGCAGGAGGGAAAATATTTGTTGTAAATCACTGCCAGCCAGCTAGGTTCTCCACTTTCAGCTCAGAGAATAGATAGCTGGATGACAGATACAATCCAATCCACTTTGGTCGATCCTCCAGTCTTATTTCTTCTATTTAGCAGGTAGATGGAGAGAGAACATAGTGCATTAGCTTTAAATAACAAGGACGAGAAGACATATTTGGAGGTTGAAAAGCGCATCGAAGGTTCGTATCATACTTTTCATTGCCTTTTTTGTGTTTTTTCTTGGTACAGTGGATTTATTAGTACTCAAATATAATCTGCCAACTGTGTTCATGGGGATAGGGTTCTGTTCCTCGTAACATGAAAGAATCCATATTATCAAGGGTAATATCATCATGTTTTGCATGGATCCCCATATTATCTGGGGAAATCAAATTTTATAATCCCTGGGGTTTGTTAATCTAATAACATGATAACAAACTTGGCCTACTCTTAGAATGAACGCCTAGGTTCACTTTACTGGAATGGTGTTGGTGTACATCTATGTTATTACTTATTAGAGGCAAGAAATGGGAAAATGACAATTGAACAAGAAATGGGGGCCAGAGGGTTTTGGTATAAGAAATAGTCTCCCCTGCATATTATGCACATTAGAGCTATTTTCTATGTCTTCTTTTTTTAACAAATTTTATGGCCTTTTAAACTGTTTCTGTTTCTCAGAGAAATGCCACCCTGATGTTACATTTCTTGTAGCGTACGTGCATATGTTTGTGCAACTAGATCCTATGAATGGTTAGAGGTTGTCACTTAGTGTATTCTGTGGTTGAAGACTGATTCAAGCTTTATGTAGGCATAATTTTTAAAAATTCAAAATATTTCAGAGGGTTTTGACAATTTGTTATTACAAATTTTTGACAGGTGGTAAGCTTGAAAAACTGAAAGTGGATCAGTGCAAGCTTTACCTGCGAAAGCATGGTCTAAGAGTAACGGGTCGAAAGTCAGTTCTTATTGAACGAATTCAGTAGCACCTTAAGTATGTGATCACAAACCAAATGCCCTTGTTTTACATGGTTATATGCTTATAAATGTGCTTATTCAGAAAACTTAGTTTGTTCTTAAAAAAAGAAGGAATTTCTTAAACATGATAGAAGCTCATATATGGCCTTTTTAATTTTTTATTTTATGAGAAGTTGATTCTTTTAACATCCATGAAGCTAATATGTACTTGCTGATGACTTCTCAGAATAAAGGATGGCACTAGCGAAGAGAAGTACCCAAAATCCAGTTTTGTGCTGGATTGTAAAGGTGGGAGCATGACTTATTATGAATGCGATTTTTATCTCTTTCTTAAATTCAAGGTTCTAAGGAGTTTGGCTTGTAGTTGTAGATTTCATACTATTGCCTAGTCGTCTAAATAAATGAAGAGGATAGAGACGACAGAGTTTCTTGCATAGATTCTTGATGTTTGAATGATAACAATTTTGCAATGATAGTGCAAAATGAAACGAGTTCTTACAGTCCATTTACTAATTAGTAGTTTCTTCTTCGTTCCAAGAGCATTCCTTTTCCCATTGAATATTTGTCTGAATTGTATGCCTTCATTTTATTCTATTGACTTGCCCTCTATTATTTTTTGTTGAAGTTCTTTAAGAAGCATGCCCACAGGAGCTGCACTGCAAAGAATGAACCTCCTTTGTCTTAGAAGCTAGGTCTGAGGCTTATCTATTCTGCCACCGAATCCTAGGACTTTCACTCATACTCATCCCTTCTTATCTCATTCCATTTGAGTAGGGGCAGACTACAGCAGGAATGTAACCGTGGTGGACGGCTTGACATTGTCAACTGCACTAGTAGATCAACGACTCATTGGTGATTTGCCTTTATGTTTCCAGGTGATGCATGCATTGGGGATATTGTTATGTTTGAGCAAAATGTCTATGACATGTAAGAGTCTTCTGAGCTGAATAAGTTATGCTGCTATTCTTTCTTTTAAGGTGCAGAATAGAATTGCTATTTGTCAAGTTAGCCACTTATATTTTTGGCCAATTACGATTTTTAGGTATAATGTTGCTGCAAGAAGTTCTGGAGGTCCTTCTATTGGCACTCGTACTGTTGCAGGTCGGATAATAAAGGAGAGCTATGGTGCAGCCAAACAACAACACACTTTTACGGTGAGAGCAAAGGCTATGGCTAAAGTAAATTTTATGACATTGAGTGTGGTTCTCTGCGT